>CAJQZN010040724.1:0-43490 GCA_907164685.1 Colias eurytheme
TAAATTGTATGGGAGCGTTTAATGTAACATTTTTGGTTATTTCTCGTATTATTTTTAAAAATTTATTATGGCCATTTTACTCATTAGGTTAAGTACTTTCGATATCAGTTTAAAGTTTTTTGATATCTGCAATAGTTACGGAATAATCGCTTGTGCACACTTAACGATTACACCCTGTATATGTAACAATAGTTTCTAAAATGAACGACAGATGGCGTTAAATTTAATTATGTAACGACATCTAGTGTTCAGTAGCTGTACTACTTAAACAACACATTTTGTCACTGTAACAATAGTTTATATTGACGTCGCTAGATGGCGCTTAAACTAATCATGACATTTTCAAGAAAAAAGTAAAAAATGATTTTATTATTTTTATACTCTAGTTCTATATCTATGTCAATTGTTAAATTAACAATTTACAACTATGTATGATAATGAGACATTTTTATGATTTGATTACAACGCCATCTTTTGATTTTCGATTATAGCAGAGCAGAAATACTTTTCTGCCAGCCAGGACTCGACAATCTTTTTCAGATATTTGTTGAATGAAACGAATTCCAGTAATTTGAATCTCGGTATCGATTTAGACAGCAAGGATTTTTATGAATTTTAGTAAGTATTTTGTAAGTAGGGACTAATTCGACCTAGCCCCTAGGCGGTAATTAAAAATAGCCAGGTATGTTAGGACGGTTAAAAAATGCTTCTAGAATTAGTCTAAACTCTAACTGAATAAATAAATGTTTGAGTTTGAGATAGTTTGAGTAAGCTAGGTTTTATTTTAGAAAATAAGATAATTTGGGAATTATATGTTTTGACTAGGGGCTGGAGCTTCAACTTGACGTTGAACGTGTTCATCACTAGCGTTCGCCCACAGAAGCACTACTACATGTCGAAAAACGAAGTCGCTGTCGCTGTCTGTCCATCCCTATTATAATATATGCTTAAATCTACGCAACGGATTTTGATGAGATTTTTTTTGATAGTGTTTCTTGAGGAAGGTTTTAGTACTTATATTATATGTTAAATTTTCGACAACGCGGGCGAACCACGATCAGAAAGCTAGTATATTATATAGCCTATAGCAGATCACGTATGATACTTATTGATCCAGTAGTTAAGAGATAACCTCATGCAAAAAAACACTCTTAAGCTTTTTAAATTATAATATATATAAAATATAATATACAGTAGAATCCGTTTATTATGACTCCGCCTATATTGACCAACCGGTTATTATGACGTAATTGCACTACGAAGTTTGGTTTTCATATAAAATTCTTTATAAAAAGTCGGATATATTGACTTCCCTTACAGTGACATGCCGCTTATTATGACCCATTTTTAATAAATTATGTCTGGTTATAATGACCGGCATGATTCTTTACACGGAAATGTGAGAAGATTATGTTGTCATTGATAGCGATCTCCTCACATCCGAAGAACCCACCGATGAAAATATCGTAGAGAACATTAGTGCTAAGGAACAACTGGAAAGTGATGGGGAAGAGGAAGTCGAGGAATCACCATTACCTACCGCAGAAGAGGCATTAAAAGCTGCAGAATTATTATCACGATTTGTTCACAGCAATATTGAAAATGATAATTTGACCAAAGCTATGTCTTCTATACACAAGAGACTGTTTTTACAATAAAATGAAAAAACAAAAGCAGACAAAAATTACAGTGTACGTACAGTAAAAAAATACACTTGTAGGTATGTTTTATTATAATAATCTGCTGATTACGTGCAATTTTTATTTTGATTTAATTTTTACGTATACATATGCAAGTATACTATGTTTCTGTATTAAAATACTTAAATACATACATCTTCTTCTTCTTATATATAAAAATGAATCGCAAAATGTGTTGGTAAGCGCATAACTCGAGAACGGCTGAACCGATTTCGATAATTCTTTTTTTATTATATTCCTTGAAGTACGAGGATGGTTCTTATGTAGAGAAAACGTAAACATGTACCACGGGCGAAGCCGGGGCGGACCGCTAGTATTTACATAAAAAAGATTTTTCATTTCACATAACGCTTTGTATGACGTCCGCTTATTATGACGTGTTTGTCGATTCCCTTCGATGTCATTATAAACGGATTCCACTGTAATACCATTGTGATAATATTACTACGTATGGAGGAGACACCACGAACAAAATCTGTGCGCCATTTTTTTTCTCTAACTAAGTTTTAAAAATTATTAACTAGTTAGGTACTTAACGATGAAAGTTATTCCTTTGCACTTTTCCGTATTATTTGTATTATTTGTGCAATATCGTAACACACACGAAGGCATGTTTGATGCGTTTCACTTTAAAACCATTAAATATACCGCTCAACATACGTCACATGACGTATGTTAAGTGGAACATAAGTGATGTAGGCGGTGTCGTCTCCATATTAATATTATCTCAATGTATAATACTAGCTTTCCGCCCGCGACTTCGCCCGCGTTTTCAAAGAAAAACCCGCATAGTTCCTGTTCCCGTGGGATTTACGGGATGAAACCTGTGTTAATCCAAGTTACCCTCTTAATTTCATTGTAATCGATTCAGTAGTATTTGCGTGAAAGAGAAACAAAACATACACATCCATCCTCATAAACATTTATAATATGTATTAGTAGGCAGTAGGAAGTATAGATTTGCGTCAGGTATTATTTGTTTTTGTTATGACAGGATTTCAGTAACGTAGTAGGTATCTATTTAGTAATCTGTGATTTAGGGTGTTTTTTCCACCCATAATGTGTGAGAATGTGAAGCGAGGAATGTGTTTATAAATAATCAATAGTAGCATTAGCGCTTCAAACGCTAAATGCTTTAACCTTCAAACTAAATGAAGCGATATGATTGTTCTTTAAGTACAAGCACATTCCTCGCTACACATCGCACATTATTGGTGAAAAGCACCCAGTTTGGTTTAAGGTAAGAAAATAAAACAAAATGTACATAATCATTCATTTATTACATAATTCCTATAGTATTCGTATATCACACAGAGGAGCTTACTTACAACTACAGCACATGTACACAATGTATTAGAAAATATTAATATTACAAAAATACAAGAATTCGAAGGACACTAATAAAACTATGACATTCGACAAATTCGTTTTTGAAGATAATATCATATAATTCTTCTTCTACAATATTAAATAATTCTTAATTACGTAATTTTAGTCAAAAAAGAAATGAAATTAACTATATATTGTAACATAATTTTCCAGTGAATGATATTTTTATGAAATTAAAGAAGTTACACATTTTTTATCTATTTGTGAAGTCCCATGTGAAGCCCCTAATACCCCACTAGGGTACACAGATGCATTATCTGTTTCACTGATCGATTTTATTTATGGACAAGTAGGTGATCAGCCGTCTGTGTCCTACCAGACCGAGACATTTTTTTTCTTCGTCTCCACCGGGAATCGAACCCAGGACCCCTCGGTTCTACGCACACGCGTCAACCACTGTACCAAGGAGGCGGTCAATTTTTTTATCTATTTACTTAGATGAAAATATGTAAATATATTAATTGAATATTAAATAATTTTAAAGAAAAATATCGATACAACAAAAAAAATAATTGAAATACCAGGAGAGATGTTAGTATTGTGTGAATATTATTATTTTAGCAAGTAGAAAAATTTATATACATCATTTGAAATGCGTCTCATATTATAAAATTGTATTTCATAATAATAGAATTAAGTATACTATGTACAATAGATAGGAAAATATTACATTATTATTAAAAATCCATATTTAATCTAAATGCATGTCACAAACTAGTGCAAAATAACATTTATAACGGCTTAGGATTAAATAATTCTAGGATTCACAGAAACCTAGGACATTGTGTCCTAGGTTTCCTAATAGTAATTAGTACCATTTCATTTTAGGAATCATAAAACTAATTTCTTCTTAATTTCGACTGGGAAGAAGTAACTATAGACCTATAAATTAATATTGAATTTTATCAATATCCATCCAGCCGTTTTTGCGTGATGGTGTAACAAACATACAAACTTTCACATAAATATATAGGATAGTTAAGTACAGGATTTCTTATAAGGGCATTCGTACTCGTTAAATAAAATTTAATTACTTAAAATGTGATGTTTATTTTTTTTTAGTTTTTCAATTAAGCACCTTTCTAAGTAAAATTAAAAACCCTACCTTTTCTCCCGTAATTGCTTGATCATCATTTCAATTTAATATTCAGATAAAATACAGAATTTTCCGAGATACATATTTTAAAACAGACAGACTTTCAAAATTCTAAAGTCCGGTCGCGGAGCAGAAAGAATTTCGTACAATGACCTCTTTACCTACTGACAGTGGTCACAAACATTTTTGAATGAAGTGCAGTTTACATGAAATAATTGGAGGAGAAAATCTTTTTTACTAATTTATTAAATAAATGTCCTTTATTCTTTTGCAATACTTATTAATTAGTTACATTTTAACTTTTTCAATAACAACGATATATTATATAAAAAAAGTGTGCGTGTACACACATAAGAAGTGAAACTTCTTTATGACCTTATTTTTCAAAAAATAATTTACTATGTACAATATTAGATACAGAAATACGTTAGTCTTACACGCGATTTCGACTTTGGCGGATTTTGATTGGACATACATTGTAAAGAGTTTGAGGTTTATTCTTATAAATTTTGAATTCACAAAATCATAATTGAACACCTGACACCAATCAAGCAAACACAAACCTTACGCTCTCAGGTAAAAGGTTTACAATCCCTAAGGACGGCGGTCATTGCACCTGTGCGAGCAAGACACATTATTTTTACAAAGGAGTGACAGTGACAGGTAATAACAGGTTAATGTACGAAATTCTTCCTGCTCCGCGACCGGACTTTAATAATACTACTTTTAAACTGTGGTTTTACTTGGGTTGTGTCATAAATAAAGTGGTTAAATGTGCTATGACAAACTTATATTAGTTATAAGCTAATAGTATTGTTTAAATTTTCTAGTCCATAGTAAAAACATCTTTTTTTAATGCATGTTTTTTTTATTTCCCCCAAAAACAAACTTCTTCCAAACGGCTTGATAAATTTTAATGGAATTTCATAGGTATATTTCATATATGTTGTGCCGTGTGCCGTTAATTTTTTTTTTATGAACCTTAAGTGAATTTCCATCACACTTTGTTTGTTTTACAACTTTGTTTCAAAATCTTTCTCATTTTCAATTTATTTGTCAATGATTCCAAATTATCTTTAAAAGTATCTTAAAATTAAACACAATAAAACTATATATTTCGTTTATTTATTTTATTCCTATTATATTTATACTTAAAACAAATGCAATAAAATAATGTGTTAAGACTTACATGTATTGGAAAAATATCCATTTATTTTTATAACCAGAGTTTGAAATTAACCAGCCGTTATGTAAAAATTAAACGACTGTTTTATTTTATACTCTAGTTAGACAGTAACATAGTTTTAAAATATAAATAACTGATTTTGTTACATAAACTCAAATACTGTATGTTTGTATGCACATAACTTGGAAAAGACTCAATCGTTTTTAGTGAACTTTGTAAATTTGAAAGATTGACATAATTCTTTTACAAAAAGTTACAATATGTACAAGTTACAAATATTATTACACATAGTATTCATAGAAAATTTTCCCAAAGGTAAGTACTAAGTACATAAAAATCCATTTTTCAGAAGTATGAAAAGAAATAATATTCTCATTGTATGTATGAGTCTATACCAGCATAACTTCCTAAACGCCTGAACTGATATTGATACAGTTTTTATAGTGCATTAGGATAATTCTGAATGTACTTTCAAAAATTCATAACTATTCCTTCTTCAGATAACAGAGATAAAATATGAAATTAAATAGTTTTGTTTCTAATAATATTTATATTTATGACAATCACCAGCTATTTATTAATTTTACATCCAAAATTACCCTCAAAAACACAAAAATACGTTTCAATACATATTTAAGTTATGTATTAATTTTTAATTCATAACAAAATCAGCAATATTATATTTACAATTGACATATGTATGAAAAAAAGATGTGTGGCACTCGGGAACTGCCGCGGTAAAGCTATTGCATGCTATGCCTTCAAGCCACACCTCCGTGCCCGTCCCCGTGGGGAGCGTTAGGTTTTTTCGTTACGGAATTTCTCGATTCGGTCCCCGCGCTCAAGGCCCGCGATAGAAGCTATGCAATAGCTTAAAAACTATTTTTGGTGATTCAATACAATTTCAAAAATAATATAATTAAGTAGACAGAGTCAGGTGCAATATTAAGTATAACATAAAACCACTTATTTCATATACTTGAGATAGGAACTTAGTTTTTATAACAATTAAAATATGATACAAACTAAATTACTTATATTTTGTATAATAGCGGATACATACTGACAAAATATATATTTATTTATATATTATAATTAAAATTATTGATAAATACAGGATGTTTTCTGACAGTGTCAAAATTTTCATAATTTGAAAATTTATGTACTATATTTTATAGTATGTAATTTCATAATTTTTTTAAACTATTGAAAAAACATCCTGTATATAAGTATTGTCACAAGCAAATAAAACTTAAACTTAAAAATCACTAAGTGAGGGTAGATGAAGATATTATTCTATAACTACCCACATTTTTTGGGAAAAAAATATGTTTTTAAATTGATTTCTAGCAATATTATAAATGCGAAAATTTGTGAGTCTGTTTGTTTGTAACACAAAAATGAGAATTGATTTTAAACATGGTTTTATAGTGATAATAAAAATATTGTTATGTATGACAATGTTTCATACTATTCAAGTAGCCAGCTTGATTAAAAATATTTTTATCTAATAAAAAGGTATTTAAGTACAAATAAAATGAAATAATCACATTTAAACTCTAATCATTACGTCCAACGATCAAACACAGTAGCTACCAAACTGCTGTAACAATTTTCATGTTATGTAAAAGAGAGATAGCTCGCATTCCTTTTTTACATAGATTTCTATTTATTTGACGTAATCATACAAACATGATCGCTATTTCGTAATTTCATTTGAAACGCCCAAAATTCTATTACATTTGGATCCTCTACAATAGGCAATGTTGGCCCAACAAATGATGGTCGATGTTTGCCGCCATTACGGCGATTACGAATAAACGTCTACAATGACGGCCGATCATAGACATTTACTGTCTTACCACAAAAAACTTTAGACAGGGTTAAACTTTAAGCGCGGGTTCTCTTTAATCTGGTTTTGTCGTATTTCACATAGACAACTATTCAAGTGACAGATCCCTGGTTTAAAGTTAGACTGTGTTTCAATTGTTTTGTGGTAAGACCATTAGGCTCTACACTATCGTGATTGCCTCTACTCGCCCAATGCTGCCCATTGAGAATACCCATGACGGTGTATTTAGATCAAATGAACAAAGAGCTAGAGCAAGACTATTATTTAGTGATATTTTATTGTAAACAAAAACTCATTCAGTGTTGTTCAGTATTAGAACATTGCATAGAATCTTTTCGAACGCACTAAGAACAACGAAAGAATGTTCTACGCCTGTTAACACTAAAATAATTTGACATAGGGGTTAGAAAGAGCATTCGCTCCTTTGATCTGAATGCAACGTTTTATTACACCAATCATTTTACACTCAAAAGCTCATCTATTAAAACATTAAATCGGAAAGTCAATACTGGACTTATTTAAACATAAGTACGTACATACATACTACTGTTTCCTTACTATGTACACGTATCACTTGCGGTCACTTACACTTTGTCACTATCACTTGCGGTCACTTACACTTTGTCACTATCACTAACACTTTGTCATTATCGCTATTATTATCACTATCACTTAGCCGAACAGGGTTTTCAGGTCGTGTTCATACAGGGCTATAACCAGCATGATACCTATACCGGTAGCTAAGCCCATCAATTGTAGGATACATTGGCATAGTGTACCTTCCTTACTATGGGAGGTGCTTAGTTCTGGCATCTGGAAGTAAAAAATAATATGTTAATATATGAATAACTAGCGGTCCGACCCGGCTTCGCCCGTGGTACATATTTTGCAATAAAAGGTAGCCTTTGTTCTTTCTCAGGGTTTAAAGATTACCTGTGCCAAATTTCATCAAAATCCGTTGAGAGGTTTAAGCGGGAAAGCGTAACAGACAGACAGACAGAGTTACTTTGGCATTTATAATATTAGTAGGGATATGATAATTTAGTGATATGATGTAGTTAAGGTCTAGGTAGATTTAGGAAGCAAGTCTGGCATTTATTTATAGTGTTTTAAGTATTTTCTTTAATCTGATATTTTTACACATAATAATTTTGGTTAAAAGCTAAATTATCTGGTATGTTATATTGAGATGCGTTTAATTTGTCCATAATATTAGTGGTCAGGAGGATCTATCAAATTGCAAATAGATTGTATTCGTTATAGATTTAGGGGTAGTTATTCTTACTACTCAAGTGTGAAGTGTCATACCATCTAAAAGCCTAGTGCTACTTCTAACCCTCATGACCCCTTTTTACCCCAACTCACCATATCAACCAAGGCAATATATAGAAACATGCCCGCTGCAGCTGCAAACAGCCAACGCGTAGCAGATGGAGCATGTCCTGCTAACACACCGCACACCATACCGGCAAGGCATAGTGCTGAAGACAGTATGTTGTAACACACGGCCCGTTTTACGGACATGCCTGCTTTTAGGAGTACCGCGAAGTCGCCTGGAATTTGATAAATGTGTGTTATGAATAGGTAAAAGTATATATTAACTATTAAGGGTGCTTTTGCACTAATAATAGCGAGAAATGTTGTAAATAACAAATGCAATGTGAAAAAGCACCCTAAATATAAATAAATAAATATTTCTGGTCAATTTTCACACACGGCACGATCTGATCTAAGCTTTCGCTTGTGTTATGGAAATCAGATGGCTGATAAACATACATATATAATTTTAAATAAATACTTATATAGATATGTAACACCCAGACACAGAGCAAACATCTATGTTCATCACACAAATATTTGCCCCGGGTGGGAATCGAACCCACGACCTGTGGCTTGGAAGGCAGGGCCACTACCAACCTAGCCAACCGGTCAGTAGAAGATAATATGTATGGATGTATTACAAGTGTATTTTTTGGGGTTAATCTATAAAATATACGTACTCGACACTCGTATACAGGAAGGAAATTTTCTATGTGCCCTAGAGGGAAAGTACTTAAAATACTTTTCAATAATTCCTTATAATTTTGTTCACTTTTTGTGTATGTCCACAGAAGAAAGGACTTCGAATTTGATATGTGACTGCGTATAATAATTTTACGTCATCGACGTAATATCAATTATTTGGTACACAGATTTCAATGAAATTTATTATGGTACTAGCTTTCCACCCGCGGCTTCGCCCGCGCAGTCTAAGAAAAACCCGCATAGTTCCCGTTCCCGGGGGATTTCCGGGATAAAACCTATCCTATGTCCCGGGATAAAAAGTAGCCTATGTCCTTTCTCGGGTATCAAAATATCTCTATACCAAATTTCATGCAAATTGTTTCAGTAGTTAAGGCGTGATTGAGTAACAGACAGACAGACAGAGTTACTTTCGCATTTTTAATATTACTATGGATAGTATGGATTATTAGATTGTAAAAGTGTGACGTCAACAATTTTCACTTTACACATACAAACGGGGCTAATATCAACTTTAAATAAGAGGGAATTTAATACCTAACGGCTCTCAGTTAGAAAGCCTGTACTTAGTAAAATTAGACGGAAAGTAGGTTACACTGTTATATCTATCGTCTGGGTCAGACGGTAAAATAAACATTTTAAACTATTATTATTGAGCATTCGTATGCAATTTCTAAACGTTTAAAAATTATGTAATCAAAGAAACGATGATGACATTTGTATAGTCTGTGTGTTTTAAAATGACGTTATAAATACAAAAAAAGTACAAATATACGATAAAATAAATATTTTTATTTGAATAACTTATTAATTATGTACATTAATGTTTAAGCTTTAATCGACGGTCGAATTGCAACCAACTCACTTTAAGTGATGAGTCAGTTACACGATTAAAGTTGAATTTCGACTTTAGAGAAGTTAAAGTTAGGTCGAATTTTGACCAACTAACTTTAAGTAATAACTAATAACTAATAAGTGAAAATTGAAATAGGTCGAATTTGAATGACACAATATTATAAGGCAAATTTCGACCATTCTCGATTATCTCGATTAAATTGGCGAACGACACGAGCAGGAATGATGTCAAATTTGGACCATATATTATTGACTAATGTCGCGAATTAGAGTGAAATCGAATTTTGACAAACTCACTTTAAATGAGAAGTTGTAAAGTGAGTTGGTCAAAATTCGAACAGTTGTACAAGTTTAAGTGAGTTGGTCAAATGACCTGGTTATGTCTCTCACCTAACACAATTTCGACAAACTCACTTTAAGTGATAATTGAGACCAGTTGTAAAGTGAATTGGTCGAAGTTCAACGAATTGTATAAGTTTAAGTAAGTTGGTCAAATTTAGTGGTCAAGTCACTCACCCAACTCATGCGGCAACTCGTGGCATAATACTGCAATGGCTGTTGAAAAACCACCGGCGATGTTTGATGCGAATGCAGCCCCTGAAATTGTTATAATAATAGTTTTAAAATCACTACGCAGTATAAAACAAAGCTTATTGCTATTGTGTACACTGTAAACCAAAGATTGAAACATACACAGACACGGTCAGAAGCGATTTGTGCGACTCTGTGTTTACTTAAATCTTCAAAAACACGCAACGAATTTTGTGTGTGTGTGTAAATGCTAAACACTACAGTGACTCACCGATCGCCATGCCGTCGGTGAAGTTGTGCAGCCCGTCGCCCATGATCACCATCCACGCGACGGACGACATCGAAGATGGCGGCGCGTGCACGTGGCCGTGCGCGTGCGAGTGACCGTGATGGGCGCGAGAGTGCTCCCTATACGAGCGAGTTATTTATTATCACTACATAGTATAAAACAAAGTCGCTTTCTCTGTCCCTATGTCCCTATGTATGCTTAAATATTTGAAACTACGCAACGGATTTTGATGCGGTTTTTTTTAAATAGATAGAGTGATTCAAGAGGAAGGTATATAATTTATTAGGTTTTAGACAAAGCGGGCGAAGCCGCGGGCGATAAGCTAGTAAGCAATAAAATTATAAAAGTTTAAATAAACATAATCAAAAAACAGAATCTAAGTTTTTCATTTGGAAATAAAAGAGAGCTATCACCCAAGCAACAACGGAAGTATTATTTTGGCTCACCATGAATATCCAAGTCCAATGTCCAATGACTTTAGTGGCCAAGTAAACATTATTATAAAAAATTATCTTATTCGCTAGGTTCATTTTACCACCAAGTACAAGTACCAAGTTACTTTAGTATGGTGCATTATTGTCTATATGGAGACATGAACATAGGCGGAGTGTCAAAACAAGAGTAGAAGCATGACATGGCTACATTAATATGCTAAAGTTTTTCCTTTTCTTCAAAATTTATTTTAAATATAAAAGTAATTGAAATTTTTTATTTGTTTTAACCCATTGAGCCCCAAGCGGCCCGATCTGTCCCAGACACAATAGATTTTCTATTGTGTCTGTGGTTCCAGGGGTGATGAATTAATTTTTCTAACATTTACGGCCCTTTTTAAACCTTCGTAATTGTTATATTATTAAAGTTGTCGTGATGAAAATTCTTGACAAGAAAGTTCAATAGTAACACAATACGTCTACCGTTTTAGAAACATGATTCCATGATATATTCTCGATAGAAAAAAAATACAAAGTTCTCATTGTTATTTTTTTTTAATCTCTGGCATCTTCAAAATAACAAACGTAAAGTTACGACTTTTTGGATATTAACTATAAAATATACAACCTATACGTCTACCGATTTAGAATTTTGAAATATGCGATGGTTTTGAAACAAACAAGAAATACTTGAAATTAGCGCGCGACCAGCCAATATAGCGAGAGCCGCCCCGTACCTTCCTACCCCGATCGCTGCACGAGTCATTCCCGCTACGGCCGTCACACGGGGAACTTGTGTCGCTCGCGCAATCGTAAAAAAGGGTGACAACACGATAAGACAAAATGAGACAAATGGGGACAATAAAGAAAATAAGAAGAAGAAACATAAAGGTTGGAGGAAAAAGAATGCTTACAATTGGAACAAATTAATGAAGTAAGTTGGTTTTATTTTAAATTTGATGATAATTGTATTATAGACGATGTTTGATATGTACCCCTGTTTTAAGTACATAACGAATGTGTAAGATTTTTTCATTTATAGCATAAATAATCTTTTCAGAAATCCGGAATCCAGAAGGAAAATAAACCCACTGATTGTTCACAATGTGAACCCACTCCTTCGTAAGTACCTTTATTCAGTCAAAAATGTATGTTATCAACGCTCTACTAGTTTTATCGCATGATTCCATTTTTAGCAAAAAGCAACAAAGTGCAAAGAAATAAAAAATCATGGTGAACTTAGTGGAAGTATGGTGGACGTAATATGGAATTATGGAACAGGAGCTCGTTGGAGTAGTATTATATTTTAAAAAAATACGAAAAAATTTCAAGAATTTCTTAGTAGGTGGTAGATAAGTATGTTGTATAAAGAATTTGATGTTGATATTTATTTCATTTATACTTACTACACCTGTGCGGGAAATTGCTTAGTACTAAAACCGGTTTATATTCATATTTACATAGTAATGTGAGTTTTCATTTCGAAAAATTTTGTGTAAGTATATTAAATTGAGTTCCTGGGTGATCTGGAAACACAATTGGGCCCGGAGGATGGCGCTGCAGTCACTCCTCCTAATCACATGAACCGATTTGGATGAATATTTGTGTGCACATTTCATTGTTGTGGGATGATTGGTTGATTCGTTTTCACATTAGCTAATATTATGTATTTTTGTTGTTAGAAAGTAAACTTAATTTAATGTTTATAATACATTATTATTGGTATAAATAAGCCAGTGTTCGTCTCACATTGCTGTACCTGCCTACCTATCCTACCAGGGCCTAACTTTGTTCTGGCTATTTTATTTTGATTATTTGTAATGAATAATTACAATTATAATAGAGTGCAAAAAATAAATACATGCGTCAATATATTTTGTGTTTTTTTTAAACAATTTTTTTATTTAAGAAAATATCATTCCGACCGCGGCTTTGCCCGCGTGGAATTAGGTAATATCGTGAATCCTGTTTTATCCCACAGAAGTGTTCAGTTCGGATAAAAAGTATCCTATGTGTAAATCCAGGCAATTAGCTATATTTTATCAAAATTGGTAATGTAGTCTTGACGTGATTAAGTAACAACTAACAAAAAAATATACAAATTAACATCCAAAGTTTCGCATCAGTTTTACTGTATTAGCGATATCTTCCACTCTTGACTTTGACTGAGAAGAATTAGGGTTTATAACTTCTTTCAGAAATAGTACCTTTCATTTCTGGGCATGATGTAATATCTACGTCAGCATCAAATTCTATCTAAATCAATTCAGTAGTCCGCGTAATTAGGTACCATTTCATTTTTTCAGAGTAACAATATTTTTTGTTATTTTAAAGATTATTTATAACCTGTATTATTTTGTAATAAAGTAAACATTACGAAATAATAATAATTAATAATTATTAATAATGTCTAAGTAGTTGTTAAAAAGAAGATAATTTTGTGTTTATAAGCAAGAAAATAAAACCAATAAATCAACAATTAAATATATGTATAACAATATTATAACTGTATGACGACTCCATACATGTTTGTCCCGAGTCGGCCAGCGGCAGCGCGGCGAGTATGCAAGAATGACTTCGCGCACACCCGCGTTCGCGATAGCGAGCTATTAGACTCCGCCCGCCAAGCAGTGGATTTTTTTTTGTGTATCGTCTTAATAACCAGATAAATATTTATATAATTGGATGAATGTGTCAAGTACAATTTCTATCTTTAAATAAATAATTATCTATGCACATATAATAACTTATTTTAAATGCATTTAAATTTAACCCTGAAACACATTTTACAATAAAAGAGTTACATCATTGTTATCTTATTAATTATAATAATATTTCATATTATCATCGTACCCAAAACCTATTAAAAATATTCTTAACTGTCAAGTGTTGCTAACGGAATTTAGGTAACCTAACTTGACTAAAATAATCAGTTAGACTAATTGATATAAAATTTAAAAAAAAATGTGTGCGTGTACTAGTGTACACACGTAAGAAGTGAAACTTCTTTATGACCTTATTTTTACAGAAATACGTCGAATCAAAGATGGCGCGTAACGGAAAAATGTCACGCGTAACGAAAAAATGTTACACTAAATCTTTTTCCAACCCCGATAAAGAAGTTTCACTTCAATAATAGACACACAATCCAGCTCAAAAATTGTCCAGAGCAAAACTCTGCCTATGCGTGTATTGGGCAGAGTTTTCTAATTAGCGATACAATAGACTTTGAACATTACTACCACGAAATAAGGTGTTAATTTCAATGAATGTTTTATACAACGCCGCTCGGCCATTCTTTGACGACCTATTAATATAATTTAGGATGGGTCTAGTTGTTCATAATGCCTCAATGACACAAAACCATACACATGCTTCTATTTGTCATTTACTCTATATCTTAACTATTTAACTTGTCTATAATGTAATCTACAAATTTTTGAAGTGAAACTTCTTTATCGGAGTTAAAAAAAAATTGGTGTAACATTTTTTCGTTACGCGTGACATTTTTCCGTTACGCGCCATCTTGTTCTTATCCCTACCACGCGTAATTCGACATATTTCTGTCAAGTTGTATATAGTAAATTATTTTTTGAAAAATAAGGTTATAAAGAAGTAAGAAGTCACTTCTTACGTGTGTACACTAGTACACGCACACATTTTTATTATAATCACTCACCTCAAAATAACAGTATAACTGTCACCATCCTTCAAATCCTTAACATCATCCTTATGTTTAATATTGTTCATTTCTACAACGGCTGGTGCCTCTCCCTTTAACAGCCAATCTTTAGCTGTAGGCTCATTTTCTTTCCCCTCAGGGTTCAACGCATTCGACGACACTACACTAACACTATTATTATGTTTATTATTCGCTTTCGGGCTTGGTGGAACACCATCTCGCATGTGATGTTCATCATGTGTGTCTGTATCGATTTCATCGTAACAATATGGATATTCTGAGTACTTGTGTTTACACGTTTTCGTTGTTGGATCACCCTTTTCGTCCCTCTTAAAGATTTTCATTAGAGAATTTGACGTGGAGTTTATTGGCGCTTTAGAGCCTCCCGAACAACCTCCGACTGTTTCGTCTTTAAGCACCCTGACTCTTGAAGGCAGTTTGTCTTCTTCGAGCTTTTGGCGCCTCTTTCTCCACTCTACGACCACTGTTAAGCCTTTTTCCGTGAAATAAAAGAATACTACGCCCAGCATGGCAGCCAGGCCTTTCCACATGCCGTCGTCATGTGATGCTCTAACTTCTATGGCATTTTCTGAATGATCATGTTCCATGGGACTCATGGCGTGTGGCATTAAATGCAACAAGGCATCCCCACAAAGCGTGCCTACAGCTAGAGCTACTAAGAACTGTAGTATGTGATTATAATACGTCTTATGCATGATTGGTATCACAGCCACACCTAACAGCCCGCAAGCGCTGATCGCGCTTATACTTAAAGAAGAATATAACCACACGTGAAACATATTCTTTGAATATGCATTCTCCTTTTCTTTGTGTCGTACGTCTAATCGGTTTGATGGGAAGTTCATTTCTTTTAAACAACCGTCCCTGAAAGTGAAATTTTCTTTTTAGTTTCGATAAAAATGGTACATGTCAACATGTGTTCAGTGATATCAACTGAAATATTATAGCTTATTTTGATTTACTCCGGAAAGTAAGTTGTGTATTCTTAACTTCAAGATCACATATTTATTATTAAATTTAAGATTTAACTAGAATCTAGTCGAATCCTCCACAATTCTGCATACTATAAATCATCTAAATCCAAACATATTAATCGTGGAACTTATTATAAAAACTCACCTCTCTATAGAACTATTGGCAAGTTTCTGGTACAATAGGATAGGGCATATCGCCCTCAACGCGTCTTCCGATATGAGATTCTCAGCCTCGTGGTCATCGACCGCGTGGTCACTGTGACCGTGCTCGTGGTCGTGGTCATGAGGTTTTAACCTCGTGTTGACCGTTGTGATTAGTTCTGAACTGCTTACACACTGTAGGATTGAAAAGAAGGTTTAGACATTGAGGAGGTATAGAAAATGCTACTAAGATTTAAAAAAATGTAAGTTTTTGCTAGAATATAGTTTCAATAACTGACATTTATTTAAGTGAGAGAATATCTTTAATAATACTGTTTTTAATACCTAGTTTAAGCTAGTGAAGAACCATCTGGTCAACCATAAGATAGAATTAAACATCGTTAGTCATTGATCTTGATAAATTTAATATGAATTTTTAACCAATGCATACATTTTTTTAAGTATGATGAAAAGCATAATATTCAACAGATTACTACATTAACTATGTCATTCTAAAGTCAAGCAACAGGATGTTGAAAATCGACACTTAAAAAAAGCAACCAACACAAAAACGATTATCAAAACGTGTGATGTAATTAAAAAGAAATTGATTAACACATCACACCTACTGCTTAATCACTGAGTTAATTTAGTTTATCAGCCGCTTAAACTTTCGTCACGTGAGAGAAAAAATTCTTTTAAACTACATAATTTCCTTTTCCATTTAAATTAGAGAACATTTTTTATATATACAGATGTCTATACCTATTGCTCTTTTTTTGCTTTTAACGTTATCTAGTAAGTCTGAATAAACGTGCCAAAAACATTACTATCTGCTTAAAACTGGCTACTCACCTACCTGCAACAAGGGCAATATTAGAATAATCTCGGTTGCACGGCGGTCGGAGCAATTTCAGTTGTTCTCTAAATTGCTTGCCTATACACATCACAAATAAGGAGCCAATTAAGGGTCCAATATTACGCCTGCTGCAGGTACTTGAGTAGCCAGTTTTAGCCAGTTTTTAGTTTAAGCGGCTTCACCACCTACTCTTCTGCTATCCAACCAACTGCTTTCCTACCAACAAACAAAAATCTACTCACACTAACTTCATCATCCTTCACGCTCTGTCCATAATATATATAATCCTTATTCTCAATCTTGTGTACACCCCCCTCGACCAATTTGTGTAGATCCAACCCTCTGAGCATCTTATTGAAGCCAGTTAGATTCATCGTCATGGACCCAGCGTCACCATACAGCCTAAAGATCTGCTCTATGTATGCTGCTGGGTTCACATTCCTGACTTCACGTTTGTGCCTCAACTTTTGGTGTCTCTTCGTTTGTATCTTCTCCAGGTTATACGTTGGTATCATGTCCATGTCTATGGAGGGTGTGTATGTGTGCAGGCTGTGAGTGTCGACGTGCGATGCGCATGTGTGCGCCGCGCAAAGCAGACAGAACATGCATACTGTGACCAGGTGACGCGCCATGTTGTGTCACGAGCTCTTGGTCATATCTTACAGGATCTGGGGACAAAGGAATAGTGCTTTAGTACATCAGAAGTCTATACAATAAAAATGAAACGCAAAATTTTTTACTAAGCGCAAATCTCGAGATCAGCTGAACCGATTGCGTTAATTCTTTTTTTTTTTATAATATTCCTTGAAGTACGAGGATGGTTCTTATGAAGATAAAACGTAAACATGTACCAAAGGGGAAGCCAGCGCAGACCGCTAGTTGTAGATAAAAACTTTTGATTGTACACCAAAGAAAATATCAGAGAAGAAAAAAGCAGGAATATTGCACAAAAAGCTGTGAGTGATACTCACAAGTGATCTCTAGCCGACAACCTGTACTATTGGAAATGCTAGAAGAATATATTTTTAGTGGTTTTTATTTTTTAACGTTATTAAAGCATATAAATTTTCATTAGATCCTGCAATAGGCACTGCCCATCTCATATGAAAATAAGAGGTGGACGGAGGTTAAAAACGCATAAATTTGGTATGAAACAAAAAATTACGACCTGAATGAAACATTTGTAAGAATGATAACCACGTCAACTTATATCGCAAAAATGTTTTAAAGCTGGTTTTTGGTTCCTAGATAGTTTCAGTCTGGTCTTTTATCATTCACAGCTATAATATGTATGTATAAGTAAAAGTCAAAATAATGTCAAGCAAAGTTAAACAATGCACAAAAGAATTAATTAACAAACGATATCGACGCAAAAAAATAATGCAAATGAAACAAAAAACGATTATCATACAAGTGATGTAATTGAAAAAGGAAAACTATCACATTATATTAAAAAGTCATGTGAATATTAAAGAGCAGTAAATAAAAAACTATTGAAAATTATATTTGGATATAGGTATTAGGTACCAAAGAAATGAAGTCCAAGATGCCTAATTTTGATCTTGGATTCCTAAGTTTGATGCCTAAATTTGACAAAATTTTAATAGCTTGAAACAACAACCTGGACAATAATATTTTGTGTGTATTCTATCCCTTTACTTTTCATCAAAGATGAATTTAGAAGGGTAGACGTTTGAAAATAAAAGTTTAGAGAACAACTTATTTAATCTTAAATTTTTCAAAATTCACAAAAAATCTACGTATTGTAGTCTGTAGAGCATTAACGATTGATTCCTTAATAAATCTCGAAATACGGAATTAGTAGTAGGTAATATATTATAAAAGACCGTAATTTAGGCGTAATTTAACTCTACTTAAAGACGATACGATTATCAATTTTAATATTATAATTTCATTTCATATTATAATTTTGACTCATTTTTTTTTTCAGAAAATTATACACTATTCTTCTAAATATACCCCAGCTGTGCCATCTCTCTTAATTTATCCATTGCGTAAAACTCACTCACAAAAGATAATTAAATTGTCGTAAGTACTGATAATTAATTTTCCGATCACGTGTGATGCCTTCGGTGGTTCACTATCGACTGACACCGCTCAAGCTAAATGTTCATAGACATTTAAATCGAACATAGATTAGATATATATGCCTTCTGTATGGTAGACAAAAAAACATGCGCAGGCGCAGCATTATCACGGTTAATTGTATCAATGGGTGTATTCAATGCTTTTTAGGTTCCTAGACATTTTTATTTATCTGCACTTTGATCGTCTACAGGTTTTTTGGTTTGTAGATAAGTACGTCTAAGACAACAGTTCGATATAAAGAAGCAAATTTTTACGATTTGGCATATAATTTTTTTTTTATGTTTTATGCGGTGTTATGCGGTGTTATTCTGGTGGTGGTGTGTGTGTATAGGTGTATATTTGTTAACACTGCGGAAGACATTCCTAAGAGAATTTAGGCCATATTCCACTTTTTTGGTCAAACTTTTAATGCCAGGTTCCAAGCGATGTATTTAATTATTTGCTCCTCTAGTTTCGAACCTCGGACTTTTATTCGGAGATCCCAATCACTCAAACACAACTGCTACCAAATCAATGTATATGGTATTTGTATAGGGCATAATAATGTACAGAATATAGGGCATAATAATGTACAGAATATAAGGCATAACAATAGAATGAATAGAGACGCAGACGCGACAATTTTATTCAAGCAATGACGTATGTATTTAGATTAGTCAATACATTAGCTGATAACATTTTAATTGAAGACTTTTGTAGACGTTAAATTGATTCAAGTTTTTCTTTTTGTTGACGTACCTATTCTTTCATTATATTAAAGTATGTATATATACGTAACCGTTTTGCAGTTTACTTTTTATTATTTTTAACACAACTCTATTGCTTATCGATATGTATTTATAGCCATTTAAAGATTTCCTTCCTCCCGTTTAAACTATCAAAATAAGCTTTCCAAGTATTGTATTAGTTTTGAAGATTGTTATTGTTATGTTAATTTTTGCCTGTTTCTGTGTGCTACTCACACGGTTTGAATATAAACTCACATGATTTTGATATTTTTTGTTTTATTGTAATATGTAGAAAGAATAGAAAAAAATCGATCACGGTGTGTCCCTTAGACACATAAAACTGAAAGAATATAAAAAATTCGATCGCTCTGGCGGGTCAAGAGTGGCCGAGTTGGTTAGGCATCCGCCCCGGATTGGCGTGAAAGGAAGCGGGATTGGAATCCCGCCACTTCATCGATTTTTTTCTATTCTTTCTAAATTTATATTTATAAACTCACATTTGAAACCGCCAATGTCCGCGAGAAACTAAAGAGGCCCTTATCACAATAAAATATAATTTAACCAATAATAACAATTTACTGTCCTCCCAATTTTACCTCTAGTTAGTTTGTCAGTCGCGGAACGAAACAAGATTCGTTCCACTTAGGTCCAGGCTATTGTTCTTTATTTAATATTTATAAATGATAAATATATTCCGCAATTTGCATACACAAATACAATTTTCACACAATAACAATACCGAAGTGTTGTTTTCATTACACGGTCTGATGACTAGTATTTAGTATACTAACGATAAATTTTATAGAAATAAAAAATCATGTATATTTGATACCATGAATACGGCGTAATTAAAGTTTTGAAACATGTCATTATTTTAACAACTACATACTTAAATAAAACAAATATGTTATTATAAATATTATAAACTAAGTACACATATTTTTAATTATTGGTTATGGCACAAAATTATTTTATAATTTCAATGTTAAAATTCATACGATGAGGATATCATACAATTTTAATAATATGAATATACAAGTATGTATTTTGAACATAATTTAAATAACAATAGAACATTACATTCAAATTATAATTGAAAATACATTTATTTCGAGATAATCTTTTCATTTTAAGCTGAGATAATAGAAATAATTATGTTCCTACATACTAGTCACTCAAAAACCAAATATGTAGTTCACGTTATTTTGATCAAAATTGACGTACCTCTCAACAACTACGCCATTACCTACTATATTACAATAACAATAAGGCCCATGATCCCATACACACACAATTCTGAATGAATGCTTTCTCGTACTACCGTAACACGTTTATTATTGTGACGAACAAACATAATACAAAATAGAAGCTTGTGACAAGCGTTTTTAATTAAAATTGACGTACCCACATCGTACAATTAACGTTATTATTTCAATTTAGTTGAAAGGATCTTATAAACTTCTATTTATTTTATTTTCGTATGTATATATTTATTTGTGCTCAGCCCTATTCCTATCCTTTACTTAATTTCTCTCTGTACAACCGGTTGTCTGGAAGAAATCGCTATTTAGCGATTAGACCGCCGTTTGTTATATTGTATCCTAGGCTAATTAGTCTCAATTTGTAATTTATCTTGAGCAATAAAGCATAAATAAATAAACTTCATATGTTTATATGCGCGAATATCGAAAATCAAACAATGGATAAAATGTCTTTAGTGCAAAAATGTTGTAGCTTAATTTTCAACAAGTTGCAGCTGCTAACCAACGTATGAATGATCAGATTCACGCTATTTTAAATAATACTGTAAGTGAAATGGGGTTAACTTATTAATAGTTCAATGTTATTTTTAGATTCGAAGCAAACTGCCAACATACATTAGTTGTGATACATTTAATTAAATTTCGTTACACCTTAGAATATTAATATTACTTAGGACCGATTTTTCAATGCTTATCCCAACTCATCCGTCCAATAAAGTATTACACGATAATGTCACGTAAACTGTCAAATACGGGCAATTAGAATACGTTTTTAAAATTGTAGTTTTATACATTATTCGACGAATAAATTTTATCCAAGCATTGAAAAACCGGCCCTAAATAATATAATATTATTTATAACTTAGGTCACAATCTCTAGCCCTAAGTGGAACACAACAAAAATCAACTGTAACCGATCGATGTTTCGCTTGTCCGACTTCAAACAGTTTTTTGCTTTTGTTTTTCCTCTTTTTTTGCAAGGTGGCCAACAAGATGTCACCTGACGCTAAGTGGTCACGGTTCTAGTGATTGGTGTTAAGTGATTTGACACTTTACAACCGACTTGAAAAAAGGAGGTTATGAACTGGCCACGCGTTTATTTGAAAATGATGATCTAGTAAGCAAGTAAATTTATGTATATTTTTGACGTGTGAATGCGTATGTTCATTCACGGATTTCTCCAAAACTGATACATTTTTGGCTATCGTTTGGTATGGATAGTATATTTAAGGAAATAATGCATCATTTTATGTGTGGGCCGAGATTTAACATCTACAGAGTCTTATTGCCGTATTATTTCTAGTGATGGCGCTAGATGCTGATTTATCCACGCTCAAACTCAAACATTTATTTATTCAATAAGACTTCTTCGAGAAGCACTTTTGAATCGTCGTTACATATTTTTAACATTTACCACCGATTCGGAAAGCAGTATCTACGGAGAAGAACCAGCAAGACACTCCATAGTTGCTCTTTTAAATGCTACACATGCACTGGAAATATAACTGCTTTAAGACGTCATGGTATCGGTGCAGGAATTTACAAACTCAACCACTAAACTATTTAGTAACAATAACATACATGAACGTACCCGTTGCATGTTAGCATCGAACCCCTGACCTTTACCGCGATATCTCTTACGTCTCTAAGTTTTTGCAAGTAACCTTCGCTATGGTTAACCATGCTTTGAATAGGTGTGAAGAACAGTAACTATGGGGTTAGGAGGCTATATGTTTGTATCGAATTCGTATCTCCATGTACCTAAAGAATATTCGACACCCGCACTGTGCCGCGGGTATATGTATACATTTATATGAACTAGCTGCGCTTCGAGGTTTCACCCACGTGGCTCCGCTCCTGTTGTTCTTAGAGTAATGATATAGAGCCTATATAGCCTTTCTCGATAAATGGACTATCTAACACCGAAATAATTTTTCAAATCGGACCAGCAGTTCCTAAGATAAGCGCGTTCAAACAAACAAACTCTTTAGCTTTATAATATTAGTATAGATTATAAATATACCCAAATACGAGTAAAACGTAACAAAAACCTTATCAAAAATCCTGCAATCACGCCGCCCAAACACGCCGACCAACTCAAAATAAGTACATTACATAACAATAATCTATTTTTACACGGGTTCCAACTTCCACCAGGTCACTGTACTAGAAGCGACAAAAACAGCGCAGGTAGGCTATCTTCCTGTTTTTCGTGGCGGCGGAAGTAAACGCGACAAACGCTGTCGAAATATATATGTAATATTTTTTCGGCAATGTTTATTCAAGATTGCATTATCTGTGGATTAAATCGATAGATAATTTGCGGTGTTTCGCGGCGAGGATTGTTAAATACATATAAGGCTACGTCCGCACAGACGCCTGTCTGACGTCTTGCTTCGTGCCTTATGCTGCATTTACACATGTTCACTATTCGCAGATCCTCTCATTTCGACTTCTAGTCATCGCGAACACACATACATTCGTCTTCCCTTTTATTATGTCCAAAAAATTGGTCTTAATACGAATACGTGAATCTCAAGGCTAATGACGAGTGCACTGTTTACATTATATGTAAATGCACCATGAAGCCTAGCCAGTTACCTAGTGAGTAACTGGATAAAACTATAATTCATTCTTTCTTTCAAATCGAATGTTTGTGATCCAGTTTGTGGCCAGTGCGCGTTTGTAGTCTAGCTAACAAGTAGTCAGAATGCAAACCATTTGGCTCATCGCACTAAAGGCTTAATAAATAAGTAACAACGAACGTAATCAACCAGAGGCTAATGTGTGAATATTCGCGAGGAAACTCGGACACGAATGTTGCTCTAGTGACAAGGCAACTAGCGAACATGAAAGTGTAAATGCAGCATAAGGCACTAAGCAAGCTGTCAGTTTGTGCGGCCACAGCCTTATGGCTTGACAAACTTGCATGAAAGTAGGTTGGAACTTGGAGTGGCTCGACTCAATTTATGTAATAACTATAAAATAGTGTACCTTGATGACATAAATATGTATGGTGTCAAAATAACAGCTTTTTTGTTAATGAATATGTTTGTAATTATACTTTTACATCAATTAGAGATATTAATGGATTGAATTTTGTCCTTTATAACCCTATGTGGGTTAGTGTTTTGGTATCAAATAATGTCTCTGTCAAAAGTTATGTAAGTTTGTCTATTTGTTTCCAATCTGGCTGTACAATTTTAACTGACAATTTTATAATATGCAGATACTTAATTGAGTAAAAAAATTCAAATTGTACTTTCACTTTAAACTTGTATACAGCTTTTATGCATAAACTATTAAAATTAAGATACAGCCAACATATAATTACGTAACACCAAACCTCATTCACAAATAGCGACTATATTAAATTATATCACAGTACATTGACACACAACCTTCACACCAAACCTCCAACAAGGATAAGGCCACTATCGAACAAGCAATGTATAATAATACGACAAAAAGTCCATTTTCCTTCCCATACTATGCCTATTATGGCTTCGCAGGGTTACAACATATACATTGCGTAATACCACGATAGTTATTTATAGCTACTATAGTTTTGTGCCACGGTTTTACCCGTATACAAAATCTTAAAAGGTAACACGCATTTATTAGCTTCACGCCTTCACCTGACACCTGTATGTTTGTATGTAACCGACTCCTTCGACTCGATTTTGACTCACTTTAAACGGACAGATTTAATTCAAACTTTGTTCACTTATCAAGGATCTGTGACAATACAATACGATAATTTCATGAGTTTAAGCGTATTTTTTAACTAAATAATATATTGAATATTTTTATTTAAAAGAGCCAACTGGAAGAAACTTGTTCCCACGTCACAGATTATCCTAGTGCAGGAGCAAGATATCCTAATATATTATAATATGATTACTGATTTATTATTTTTAAAAACGAGAAACAGTTCGACATCTGTTATGAAGCCAAGGCAAATTGTACGAAACACCAGAAAATATATGCAAATTTATTATTGGTTCAATTTTTATTGCAGTTTGTATTTTCTATTTACGAGTGTTACTTTTACTCCAATAGGTACGATGGATAAAAAAATATTTTTCCTACATTACATACTACATTATAATTGTCAAATGGGTTTTAGAACAACCAGGGCACCCGAAGTTAGAAAATACCTACTATAAAATAGAAAAACACTTCGAAACGCACACCACATTTTGCAAAGTCGGTTAAATACTTATTCTCCTTACTACTTGGCAACAATCGATGTAATGTTACGCGAAACCTTACACATGTGCAAATAACTTAAAAGTGACACCTTGTAATATGGGATCATAGTCATGTTTAGTTTATAAATAAACTAGCTAACCGCCCGCGGCTTCGCCCGCTTTGTCTAAAAGTTAAAACCTAATAAATTATATACTAAAACCTTCCTCTTGAATCACTTTATCTATTAAAAAAAACCGTATCAAAATCCATTGCGTAGTTTTAAAGATTTAAGCATACAAAGGGGCATGGGGACAGAGAAAGCGACTTTGTTTTATACTATGTAGTGACTAAAGCCGACTACTCACGTACCTGCAGCAGGGGCAATATTGGAATTGCACCCTTAATTGGCTCCTTAATTGAGATGTGTATAGGCAAGCAGGGGCAATTTAGAGAATAGCTGAAATTGCTCCGACCGCCGTGCAACCGAGATTGTTCCAATATTGCCCTTGCTGCAGGTAGGTGACTGGCAAACGTTTACCATTTGAAAAATAATAAATTTTAACAATTAACTAAACCATTTTCAAATTAAACCAAAAAGTCAAAAGATCACAATATGCAAGACACCAGTTTACAAATAAAAAAGGTCAAAATCAGTCAAAAGTTATGAACAAACTGCCCAAAAAAATACAGTCAATTTGTAAACTTCCTCCTTTTTTTTGAAAAGTAAGAAATAAACATCAATTTGTCTTCATAGACATAGATAGCAACTTACTACCTATTCTCAGGCCTAATATAGACAATATAGAATATAGATAACAATTCCATGAAAATTGGTCAATCCATTTCGGGGTAATTCGATTTGAAATATTGTGACACGGGAACTTTACATGGAAAAATATTTCTAAATTCCTATTTTAAAACTATACACAACATATTTTAGGCATAATATTATGAAAGTTATATACTTCTACTTCTAATGAAACGACAGTTATGATTATTCTGTTCGTCTGTCTGGCTTATCTCCAAAACGGCTGTATGACAGGTCACAGGATGGTCAGCTTTTAAACAATATCTGGACGTCCGTCGCGTCGCGTCGTTCCATAAATATTAAATAGTTCTGATACGATTTTTTCACAAAATTAGAAAATTGTTACATAAAAAACCGTAGTTTTTAAGGTTATATGTAGAAAGGAAAGTTATTATTTTTATTTGCTTAGTCATATTAATATTAAAACGCGAAAATTTGTATTTATGGATGTTTACTATTTAACGTAAACTAATGGATGGATTTGGATGAAACTTTACAGGAATATAGGTTATATTACAGTATAACACCAACAACACAATCATGAGCTATAGAAATACTTGATTTTGCACGCGGGTTCGTCTGCACTCTGCGGGCATTGCTAGTTATAAATAAACCTATTCAATCGATCGAAAACTAAATAATTCATGACTCACGACTGACCTAGCGAACTTACTTAATAAATAAAAACTCCTACTACCTACTACTTTATATAAAAATATAGTTATATCTACAACTATATTAATTTACAAGGCTCAATGTCATACAATTATAAGCGATGATATTTCACAAAGATTATTGAAACCTACATAGTACCTACTGATAAACGAAACAATCAATCCGTTGTGCAACACACACACACACATACAAACAGAGTAACTACACACACATACACAATACTATATCCACAAGTACACACCCATACACACGTACACGTACATAAGTACACACACACACACATACGTAACGTAACGGCGTTATAGATAACGGCCGCTTATCGTTTTGCCGTTATCACAACCTCGTAAAAACATGTACACCTAGATGGTAATACTTGATTATATTACTATATATTTCAATAGCATTTTCTTGCGATTGACTTACGTAATATTACGTTAAAAATTAAAAATAATTCAGTTCGAATAATATCACTACATCATTACTACTAGGGAATCCAATCCCGCAAACGCGGGATCCCGCTAATGCGGGGTCCCGCACCTTTTTTGCGGGATCAAAAATGCGGGATCCCGCACGTTCGCGGGATTGAAAAAAAGTAAGAAAAATAGGCTCAGACGATGATCGGAACTATTATCGGACGGAACGGAACGTAATCAATGTCAGTTCCAGTACTCTATGACTGGGGATTCCCCTACGGCCGCGGCGCACGGGGATTTAACTTTGCGCGTACAGAATGGGTGGCAAGTCTAGAGCTGCTGTGCGTGTACCCACTCGAGATAATTCAACTGATTTGATATTGACACTTTTTGATTGTGGTCTGTGGAGGGAATAGGGGGAAGTATTTGGAAGCTGTTTATACATACGTAAAGTCAATTCCGCCTACAAGTGTGGAAGCCGCGCGTGCTTTTTCCGCCGCTGGCTATTTATGCAACAAGATAAGATCAAATCTAAAAGATGAAACGTTACTTTATCATTTCTTCGAATGTTTAAAAAAAATAAATAAGCTGATTTTAAATGCCTCTAAAACCAATGAATATGTTCTATTTCAAATAAAAATCTAAATACGAAACGTGAAATATTGTGAATATTGTATTGTCTTAAACATTTATATTTAATTTATAATATAAGTGGTAACTTTGCTTCATGTTGATAAGAATAATTAAAAATATTTGTGTGTATTTTCTTTCTTTAAATTACATGAAACAAAAATAATAATAATTAAAATCAATCCCGCAAATCCCGCGGGATCCGCGGGATTGATGATCTTAATCCCGCAGGCTTGCGGGATCGCGATTTTGATGCGGGATTGGATGCTCTAATTACTACATATTATGTAGTTTAACAAAGTCGCTTTCTCTGTCCCTATGTATGCTTAAATGTTTAAAACTACGCAACGGATTTTAATGCGGTTTTTTTTAATAGATAGAGTGATTCAAGAGGAAGGTTTTAGTATATAATTTATTAGGTTTTAGACAAAGCGGGCGAAGCCGCGGGCGGTGAGCTAGTGGTATATGTATAAAACAAAGTCGCTGAAGCTGTCTGTCCTGTGTTGTGTTATGTTTGTTGTACATATTATAAAACTATAAAGAAATAGGAACCCTACTCTGTCTTCTTTCGGCGCGTTTGAGAGTAAAATTTCAGGAAAAAGGTCGTGGACGATTTTGATATCTTTAAATCTTGACAAAGATGTTTCACTTCTGGCACGTATGCATGCACACAGGAACTCTTTTTTTAACTGCCGACGCTGCATGTAAATGGTGCAATCATTCAAATTGACTACAACCTAATATTATAAATTATAATTGTACTAGCGGTCCGCCCCGGCTTCGCCTGTGGTACCTACATGTTTAAACTATCCTATCTCTCAAGTTGGATCGAACTGCACATGGTGTGCGAATTTTATTGGAGTCCATTGAGGACAAACATTGTGACACGAGATTTATATATATTATAATTGTATAATACATACATAGTATAATATTTGTGCATCCTACTACTATCCTATCCTACTAATCCATACTAATATTAAATAAATGCGAAAGTAACTCTGTCTGTCTGTCTGTTACTCAATCACGCCTAAACTACTTGACCAATTTGCATGAAATTTGGTATAGAGATTGGAGATACATATTTTGATACCCGAGAAAGGACATAGGCTACCTTTTATTGCGAAATATGTACCACGGGCGAAGCCGGGGCGGACCTTTAAAGTAATATCATAAATACGAAAGTTTGTGAGAATGAATGTATGTGTATGTATTTTTGTTACTCTTTCACGCAAATACTACTGAACCGATTACAATGAAATTTAGCACACATATACCCTCTATAAGTGTGCTAAATTTAATTGTAATAAACCTGAATTAACACATAGGATAGGTTTTACCCCGGTAATCCCACGGGAACGGGAACTATGCGGGTTTTTGTTTGAAAAGAAAGACGAAGTGTCGGGCGTAAAGCTAGTATTATATATATAACAATAACCATTGTATAATAAATACTGTAACGCCGTAAAACGGATTGATAACGGCCGCTTATCAGCTGTTCAATAAGGAAGTGAAGTACCTTATTTACTATCTATATTTTCAGCGTATTCTATTCTATTTATAAAAAATGACGATGAACAAATAACATTTTTTTTCTGCTAGTAAGAATTGAAAAAAATGGTTTTCCCTATTATTACAATTTCCAGTACTTAAGCGAATTGTATATGAAATCAAAACATAACTAGTCTACACAGAGACAAAAAAATAGGTAGAAACTACTCCAGACAAATCTATCATTCCGCCAAAAATTCCATCCATATACGTTCAAGCGTTCCAATGTTACTGAGTAACAAACCATGCGAAATTTTTCCTCTATAATATTAGTGGAATTTTCAACACGTATCTACTAACACAATTATTATTATAATAGTTATAATACGAAAAGAAATAGTTACCACTTCAATGCGCAAGCGAAATAATTAAAAAAACACACAATGACGTAAATAGTTGAATACGCACGCATCTATATAACCTATATACTTACAATAAACACCACGTGTTCGTCTGTATGTCCGTCCGTCACGCCGGAACGGAGGAACACGTGCCGAGTTACGAATATATTATGACGTCACGATCATTAAACTCATTTATAATTAACGCATTATTACAGTCTAATTATAGATGGGAAATTTATATGTACGCTTGCGGATATGGCAGTCAAAAACTACTAGACCGATTCGGGTGATATTTGCAATTCCGAAAGATAATAATTTATAACCTGAAATAATTTATGAGTTTTTGTCTTTTTACAACAATACTACCGCGAGCAAAGCAAGCGGCTATAGCTAGTTATTACAATATTTGCATACATTTTTCCCATGCCCCAAACGGTACAATACGTCCCCTTAAATCAGTCCCCATGTGATCCCCAATGTTATATTTAAACTAGCTTTCCGCCCGCGGCTTCGCCCGCTTTGTCTAAAACCTACTAAATTATATACTAAAACCTCTTAAATCACTCTATTAAAAAACCGCATGATATATTATGATCAAAGTAATTTTCAATCAATCATTCTACAGACGCAGCGTCTACCGGGAATTTAACTTTGTACCCAACTTGAAACTACCATAAAATAAACTAAAACAACTGCAAAAAAAACTAGCCAAATTCCACGCCAAACCGATTCCCGAGAACCCAACAGACAGACAAACAAAAATTCCCATATAAAAATACAAAAAAAAACTCACATTACTAAAAAGATGCGCACGCGCAGCCCGCCGCTATAACGACGTAACGACGAATGCGCTAACGAAACACGACCAACGTAATTTAAACATATTGTACTTACAAAAAGACGAAACTGAAACAGGTCTATACCCGCGGGTTTGTTCGCCTCTGAAAAACATTAAGCTAGCAAACAAAAATCACCTCTATTCACTACCGTATAGAGTCGAAAATCGTTTAACGGATGTAAAGTAACGGCGTAACGTCATCGCTATTTTCGTTATAACGCGGCTCGTTATGCGCATGTGTGCGTGTTTCTCGGAAGGAATGGAAGGTTTTTTGCTGTGCACGTCGATTCTTGTATGTATGTATGTCTCTCGTTAGCTCTTGTACAATGGTGTATTGTATTTCACATGGCAATGCTTATTGAGGATTGAATGCATTGTTATTATAAAAGGGTAGTATTAAAATGTGAAATCTAAATTATAGGATTGTTTGATTTATTACTTTTTCGGGTTTAAAAAGCGATTTATTCGTGACCACTAAAATATAATTCTAAATTTCAGCTTAAATACCTATCGTGATAGAACCCACCACCTCTTTTACAATATATTCAGTACTAGCACAGTATTACAATATTATTTGTGGTACTAGCTTTCCGCCTGCGGCTTCGCCCGCGTTTTCAAAGAGAAACCGCATAGTTCCCGTTCCCGTGGGATTTCCTGGATAAAACCTAGCCTATGTTGCTCAGTGAAGATGCAGCTTTCTAATGGTGAAAGAATTTTTGAAATCGGTCCAGTAGTTTATGCGTGTAAACCATACATACATACATAATTACAAACCTTTCCTCTTTATAGTATAAGTATAGATAGTATAGATATAACTAACTACTGACCTATTTTACCAACGAAAGCCTTGCATAAAATTGCTTATAACTACATATCTCTTAATTTTGGGAAGAAGGAATCAATACATACAGATTACTGAAAAAATAATTTACACGCAAATATAGGAATGCAACGAAACAATCACACACACATACACAAAGAGGATATGAAAATCTATACATATTATAAACAAAATGAAAACCCGTCGTTACTCAATATCCATCTCCATTTAGTTCTGAGTTAAATGCTACATAGATTTTAAATTCACTTCATCAAATTCATTTCAAATTTTACTATAACTACTATTACTAACATATTATGACAATAACTGCCACAATCAAATCAGAAATTCTACATTTATCAAAAGCAACACAAATCTTCATCATCCGCAAAATCGCATGCACTACATCAAACCGGTTCCAGATAAACGCACAAACAGATAAACAACGATAACACTGCGCTCGAGTGCGAAATAAAAGGAAATGCAATTATTATTATTTATTTGCCTCTTTTGTACAGTGATTAACAAATAAGCATGAAGCTGAGAAGTCCCGTGTTCATTTCCCGAAGAAGAATAACAATAAATACGCATTCAATTTGTTGCCTGGAAGATATCATTTACAAATGATAAGACCGCCTCTTTTATTTTATTTCTTTGTAGATTTTGCTTTTTGATCAACTTGGCTTAGAAAATCGATCAATTTGCAAAATGAATCTGCCCCTTACCCTTAAAACAAATTAAAATAATTAATTACCTAAGTCCCATCTCTACTTGCAAATTGCACTCTACCACCTGGCAATAAGGTGCAAATTATTTAATTACACATTACGTAACACAGCAATGACCATGGCCGGGTTCATTGAACTGCGGAAGGACAGACGAACTTTTTTGTCCGTCTTGAAGACTGATGATTTAGTTTTTTTTATATTTTTATTCGTCTGTCTGTCTTTGATCATTTTCCCTAATAGTAGCAAAGATCTGCAGGAACTACTGTACTGTTTGTGATAATACTTTTACCAATAATTGTGGTCCATCGCGATTAGCAATACGTACAGTGAAGCTGAGGAGAGTTTTAACTTGACCTATGAGAATTGAGAAGCTCAAAAGAAATTGACCGCTTTATTCAGTTATTGACTTAACTCGTATAATAAATTACTTAAATAATAAACCTATCCTATGTGTTAACTGTTAATCCAAGTTACCCTCTATATGTATGCTTTTCATTGTAATCGATTCAGTAGAATTTGCGTGAAAGGGTAACAAACACACACACACACATCCTCACAAACTTTCGCATTTATAATATTACTAGCTTTCCGCCCGTGGCTTCGCCCGCTTTGTCTAAAAGCTAATAAATTATATACTAAAACCTTCCTCTTGAATCACACTATCTATTAAGCCAAAAAAACTGCATCAAAATCCGTTGCGTAGTACAAAGGGACATAGGGACAGAGAAAGAGACTTTGTTTTATACTATGTAGTGATTAGTAGGATATCCACATTTTGAAATATACACAGCTTCTGGATATATGTTCTATTTAGCTAATCTGCCCGATAAAATGATGAATTATTTATGAAAACTCGTCCGCTGTGAAAAGTAACCTATATAATTACACTATAGCTTCCTATCTTCAGACAAAAATCACACCAAAGATCGCTCCCAAACATAAATAAAAAATAAATAATTAATTATTCGTACGGATGTACATCAAAAAGTGTTAACTAAGCTATCTGGGTCACTATCAAGTTATCAACTACCTTACCTTCGTAAATCGAAACTAGGAACACTTGGAAATTAAATACTGTTAAATGAAGTCTTTAATTTCTTAATGTTTTAGACTATAGGCCCACGTTGAAAAATGTATGGGTCATTTGAACCACCAATCTCATGAGAATTCTCATCTGCACTCAGGTGGACAGCTTACAAGTGACAGCATAGTGCTGAATCCTATTATTCTATGCTCTTAAATCGTTCTAGATAGGTCACCAGCCCCCCTAGTCAAGTGGCTTTCTGTTAGCGTAGCGTTCAATAGAATAGACTACGAATGTATGAGATTGACGTAGGCTGTAGTTAAACGTATCTACAGGTTACGTCAATCTCATACATTGACTAGGGGGGCTGGTGGTTCAAATGACCCATAAATTTTTCAACATGGACCTGTAGTCTATATTATACTCGCGTAAAATCAAACAAGAAAATACTAGGAACACTTATTCTTCAAAAATCAAAGCACTAAGATCTACGAATCAGCCCACTTGCTCACTAACACTCAAACTATGAAAACTAAATCTGCTGTATAGGCCTTTATATTTATTTTCACTGAAGCGTAAAATCTATAAAAGTATACAAAACAACCATAGAGGTTCCACCTTTGTTCTTTAAATATAACAAATTCGATAACATGTGATTTTATAAAATGTATGTATTGTTTTATAAATAAAAATAGTTATTGTTACCTATGTTACTAAGCAAAACGTATTCAAAGAAAATTAAATATATAGTGAAGGTTGCCTGGCAGAGATCGCATATAGCGTTAAGGTCGCTTATTTATACTTAAGATATTATAAAGCTGAAGAGTTCGTTTGTTTGTTATAACGCGCTAATCTTGGGAACTGCTGGTCTGATTTGAAAAATTCTTTCGGTGTTAGATATCCCATTCATCGAGGAAGGCTATAGCTATTTCATCTCGCTAAGACCAACAGGAGCTGAGCACTGCAGCCTGCAGGTAAAACCGCGGAGCACAGCTAGTAAATAATATTCGAGTATAAACGTAAACGATACAATAGAAGAAATTACCATCAAAACAAAAATGTAGGTAGCACTAATTTATATTACCTAGACTAGCGGTCCGCCCCGGCTTCGCTTGTGGTACTAGTTTACGTTTTCTTTCCATAAGAACCATCTTCGGAACCTACTTCAAGGAATACATAAAAAAAATAATTAACGAAATCGGTTCAGCCGTTCTCGAGTTATGCGCTCACCAGCAATTTGCGATTCATTTTTTATACTATGTAGAATATTATTTTTATAAAACAAAATGAATGAATAAGTGTACCTAATTCATCATCATAATTATTATAAAAAAAAATTGTACATCCATACAAAAAATCTATCACGTCAGAACCGCTAAATCGATTTCGATGAATTCCATTACACAGATAGATGAGACCTTGGAAAATTAGATACGTTATCATTGTTTGTGTAACCAATATATGAAGAGGCTTTAGATGATAACGTCAAGTGCATACGAGTAAAGACACGGCGTCAAGCTAGTTTCAAGATAAAACCTTCAATCATACGAAAGCCTTATAAAATTTATAGTCACTACATAGTATAAAAAAGTCGCTGTCTGTCCATCCCTAATCCCTATAGATCTTCAAAACTACCCAAGGGATTGTGATGCGGTTCTTTCAATAGATAGGGGAACTAATATGATAAATGCAAAAGTTTGTGAGGATGGCTCTTTCCCGCAAATACTACTGAACCGATTACAATGAAATGTATGTAAAACGTGCAACATAAATACAATTTCTTTGATAACGCCGAACGCGAGAGAAGCCGCGGGCGGAAATCTAGTCTAGTATAAGAAAGGTCCAGGATTTACAGATATTGTATTATAATATCTCATTTTATAAGTCAAAGAAATAACACAAAAAGAGGCAATCGTCTACTGTAAACAATTAACCTTTTTTCTTTTGATAAAAATAATAAACATATAGGTACCTAATAAGCATAACACACATAATTATGCACTTCTTTATCAGCAAGACGGGTTTTAATCAACATTGTTGCAATATACGATTTGAAATTAAAATTAATTACACCAATAGGAAATAAGTACGTACCGAGAAATGTTTGAGGATAATATCTTGAATAAACATAATCACAATTTTAAGTAAAAACATGTCTAACATTGACCAAGAAAAAAAGCAAACTACTTATAAATTAAAAGATAGAAAAAAGACATTAATTGCAACCACATTCAAATGTTTATTAAAAATAAAAACCTCGCCACAAAGAACGCAATTAAAAAAAACAAAAACAACAAACCAATCAGATACTCACACAACACAAAACAAAATCCGAACACTGCAAACTTCAAAAATTCGAACGTTTTTAAATTACGAATCCATTTGAATTTAGAACGTGTGCTGCCCGCGCGCACCGCACCACAGATAAGCGATAAGCGCGCCGTTAGCTAACGTCGTTCGTTACTTGCGCGGCAAAGACTACGTAACGACAGAACGGCCTTGTTACTTTGCTAGGTCAAGTGACGTCACGCGTACAAAACTCGCCTACTACATACATATTTAGTAAGAAACGCGATTTGTAACGCGTGCGTTTTACATGCTTCCTTTTGAGTATCACCACAGATTATTGATTAGTTACTTGTATCCCTACAAGGTATAAAACAAGAGCGACTGTCTCTATGTATGCTTGGATCTTGAAAACTACGCAACGGATTTTGATACGGTTCATTTTAATAAATAGAGTGGTTCTCAAGGAAGGTTTAAAATTTAAATATACATACATATATAATTTGTATTTGACAAAACGGGCAAAGCCGCGGGCGGCAAGCTAGTGTATTTTTATTTATACAGACTATTTATAAATGTAGTCTAAATGAGATTCTTATCGCAAAATGATTAGTGTTATAAGACTAAACCAATGCTTCAGTAGGTTAAAGCTTATCAGTGGCTGATAAGGTGAATTCAAATGATGTAAAATATCACGTCGAGCTTAATTCTAATTATATTGTTTTTAATTTAAAAATTACATATATTATGTATATCTCTAACTATTACTTTTATTGATATAGCCCTACTAAAATTACATACTCCTAAATTATAAAATATTCAACCTAGAAAGGTTTTATTCCTTACAAAATGATTTTATATGTCCACCTTCAATCATAAAATAATAATCGACTAAAAATAATAATTCGACTAAACACAACCAAAACGACCGTTACATCCGAGAGCCAAATGCAGTGTCAAATCCGCTGTTCAACTCATTTTTATATCCACCCCCTCGGATTGGGTTGCCAGTTGGGGATTTGTTTCTAACAATACGATAAGTCTAATTTCAAGCGGAAAAAAACATAGTCCTGCTTTTTACGATGTTGGTATACAACCTGAAGATCACATTGGCTCGCCTCCAGGTGTTATTTACAATTCACTATTCAGTGTCAATGAATCATTGCATATATAAATAAATCAACGCGCGTCCGTCCGTGGTGTCACCGGAGTTTCATAATTAGGCAATTAGCATGCAATTGCGTTATATTACGATTTCTTTATTCATTACGATAAGCGTTACAGTTGATAATAGTTAATATGTAATATTAAGTAAACAGTTTGTAAGTACATACGTTCAGTGTTACGCCAAAATGGCTAAACCGATAATAATAATTTATTTCTTGCCAATTTTTTATGTTACAGAAATTCGACAAACATCTCATATATAAAATAGGACGGTCAGTTTTCTTGATAATATGAATAAACAATAAAAAAAGAATACCGAAATAGATCTTCTCTTTTTAGAACAATATGAACTAATCAATCTCAAAAAGGAGATACAACATCCAGGTCGCACATTACTCTAGAATTCTAGATAATGAAACCATACCATATTTTGCTCATTTCGCATTTCTAAGATATGTATTACGAAATTAACGTAGATGGTTATGTTATGACTCAACCACACAAAAACTGTCAAAATGTTAATAAATATTGAGAGTTGTTTTCAATATTATAGTAGAGCCATTTTAATAGGCAACATTTGACATATCAACAAAATTCAACAACGTAACCTCGTAACGACGACATAGAATAACATAGTATTTCATTTTGTTGTAACTGCACATTTGCTTAACTTTTTTCAATTACGATTACATATTTATAATAATAATGACCGATGCAAATAATTTTAGGATTTGATTTTACTGATTAACCATTCTAAAACATAATAAACATTTTCTTATTTAAAGAACTGACGTCGCTACAATTTTGTGTCAATAAACCTTTTTTCTTTTTTAATACCAGAGACGTTACTCTAAAAATCGAAATCTGACATCTAGAATCGAATACATTGATTACTTGGGAATAAAAATCATCATAAATTATTGACATGTGTATCAAGTTCGATTGACAAATGTTTCAAGTCCGTATCAATTAATTCGCTTTAATCGATGTTTTTAAGCAGGTTACCACCCTATGAAGATAAAATTGATAGACGTCAAATGTTGCCTATTAAATTGGCTCAACTATAATATGTATAATAGAGCTTTAATCCGTGGAAATATTCGTGTGACTTTAATAGCTCTATTCTTCGAAGATACTTGCTAACAAACTTTGAATTCTTTCTCGTAAAAAAGCAAAACTGAATTGGATAAAAATCGCCATAAATCCTAGTTCTAGAATAATACATAGATTTTTCCTATCCTTTTATCCGAAGGCTATTTTTCGCTTAATTAATATACAAACGTTACAGTTATTGCATTCTTAATGTCTTGACTACTTAAATAATTATATTTATACTAATTATCCAAGGCTTTATAACACTTTACACCTTTACAGTGAGCACGTGTGAAAAATCTTGTTTTAAATCCGTAAAATGGTCTAATATTATATCTATAATTGTTGCATAAATTTAAATAAGAATAGTGGCATCTAGCATCGTCTACATATACTAAATTATAATATTTTATCGAGGCACGTGTTTGTGTAGATTTTGAATGAACAGGTTTATGTTAATAAATTAAATGTAGGTAAAATTATATGTATTTAAATTGATTTGAAAATGACCAAATGGCTTCACTAAACATTTTCCAAATTGTAGAAATACATTTTTCTTTAGGTAATTAAAATAAATTATCTTTGAATATATTTCCATTTTCGCATACAAAATGATTACGAAAACTAATTAAAAATTGGTATCTAATTTTATTTGAGGATAATATGCATCATTTTTCATTGCATTTTGCTGTCAATTTTAGATATGTATGTGTGTCTTGGTCACGAATATATATTTCCTTATTACTTTCTAAATTTTTATAGATATAAAAAAGGTCAATCTTTAAATATCCCATAGTGGAGTATGTGTTACTGACCCAAAACCTAGTATGAATAATATTTTATTAATTGTCGGGCGATAGACCCAGTGGTCTGTGGTGGGTGTTGGGGGGATTTGTTATAAAATCAAACTAAAGGTTACACAGTACACTAATTATACACATAACATAAAAATTTAACAGAATAATTAACATATAATATAACAATTATTAACAATAGCATTAACAGTAAAACATTAACAAGTGAAAGTGTAATAGCAGTGATTTTAGTAATAAATTAATTAGTGTAACTTTAGTTTGATTTCACAACAAATCCCTCCAACACTATCCAACTAGTCCAACATCTTGACTTTTTCACTGATAGTATGACTGTATTTATTCGGTACGCCATTTATTATCTGGATAGCAATTTTTAATTAAATAATAATCTGATCTGTCTAATCTGTCTGTCTTCTATTTCTATAAATTTCTATTGTATTGTATTCTATCATATCTGTATGTTTGTATTATCATAATGTTTTATAAGTACTTTTCTTTTGTATTTTGACTTGAATTGTGTTAATAATAATTTTTGTATTGTATAGCATAGTGGTGCTTTGGCATGACTGTAAGCCACTATGTTCTTGAAATAAATAAATAAATAAATAAATAAAATAAACACTAGCCACGCAGCCCACCACTGGGTCTATCGCCCTACATTAATGATGATATCAATCTTCACTAGGAATCAAACAGAATACAGCTTGAATAATATTATAACTCTTACACTGTTATTTGTAAGGTTAATCTTTGCAAATGTAATTCAATAGCTATTAGTATGCATCGTACACAATAACGTGATTCATTTACCTAAAATCTAAATTAATTGTTATTTAACCTTTTTAAAACCGATTAAAATCCACATTAGCATATTCAAAAACAGTTGTTACATACAATTACTCTAACCTCTGTGAGGCAATATACTTTTTACCTAAAAATACAGTTGTTTCATTTTCATACAATTACCCTACCTCTGTGAGGCAAGATACTTTCTACCAAATGTCACATCTGTGTCGAATATTTTATCATCAGAAACTAAACGTAACGCGAACCCGAGTTCGAGTGTAACGATATTATACGGTATGTTTACAGGAGATAAGAAATCGCATAGCAACCTGTTGCCTTATGATATACTAGCTGTGCCACGCGGTTTCATCTGCGTTGAGAATACATGCTTTTATTAGCTTCACCTGTATGTTTTGTTTTTGTAAATATTACAATACAGTCATACATACAATAAGAGGGTCTAATTTCGACTACCAGGTGTACATAGCATATAAATTAATGTTACCGTGAAATTATGAATATCGTTTTATTTTAATCTATCTAGCCTAGTGCTTTCAAACTCAAACTCAAACTCAAACATTTATTTATTCAATTAGACTTCTTAAAGAAGCACTTTTGAAACGTCATTACATATTTTAAAATTTACCACCGATTCGGAAAGCAGTATCTACGGAGAAGAACCGGCAAGAAACTCCATAGTTGCTCTTTTAAATCATGTCAGTTTTACAATTTTACAAAATACATATGTAACAACATATAAGTATTGTAATAACATGCCAAAGAACTGTCCTGTGGTTTTTACGCGACAACCCTACATGGGTTTTTATCGTCCTAAACCCCTTTAACTATAATTTCCTAAAATTTGTAAATTTCATCCAAATCGACTCCGCTGTTTTGTCTGATAGAATAACAAACATCTGTACTCAAAAAACTGTATTGTTTATACTTTATAATTTATATAATACTCATTGATAGTATCGAGTCCAGAGAACACTGGTAAGCATCTTTTTGAAATAATTACTTTTTCATTCATCGCATAAGTTTTCTTGTTATATCATTAGGTAAACAGGTTATTTATCACTTGTTTATTTAATAATTTTAATAACTTTATTAAGTCCTTCCGCACAAATTGTCTTTCGTAACAACTATCACACAAGTTTTTATAGAAAGGTAATCAAGTCGAGCAAAGTTTTGAATATAAATAAACCGTTTTACAATATCAATTATCGAGACAAGACAATTATTATTAAAAAAACAAAATACCCGACTGCACACTAAAAAAATATTATTATGTCTTTATCCCGTGGGACTTTTAGGATAAAATGTATCCTATGACACTCCCGTAATCAAGACAAATCTAACGATACCTCATACATCAAAACCCATCAAGCCGTTTAGGCTACAGGTGGTCACAAAGGAAAAGACATACATACATACTTACATACACTCGAAAAACATTACCCTCCTTCTTTGGCAGTCGGGTAATAAGTTATTTCATACTGCAAAAATTATTTTGTACGAATCTATACTTAATATTATAAAGCTGAAAAGTTTGTTTGTTTGAACGCGCTAATCTCACGAACTACTGGTCCGATTTGAAACATTATTTCTGTGTTAGATAGCCCATTCATCGACGAAGGCTGTTGGCTATAAAATATCATCATGCTATGCTATGTATGTAACAGGAGCAGGGCGGAAAAAAAAACTAAATTATAATTTTAAATCTTACAATCAAGAAATATCTTAACTTGTTTAAAACCAATTAAGTACTCTTGGTTTCTTTCCTCCCTTCGTCTTAATATTTAAAAACTTTACCTACCAGCACGAAAAAAATCCACAACGTAGCAACACTACCTAACTGTCAACACCGCACCACGCACACTGCTTGACGTTTGACAACTGACGTCAAATCGTCCGCCCGCCATTACTTATAGCGAAAAGCGCGGGAAAAACGTACACGGAAGCAGGAAGGATACGCTTTTGCGGTTCCAAATTCGAATTACGCTCCATTAGACAAATTGTTAGCGCCCTTTTGTGTGTGCACTTTTTTTTTAAATCGCAATTGACCTTTTTTGCAATTGCAAGAAAAGTCATTCATGATTGGTTAGTTCTAATTATCTCGATTTTTGCATAGAAATCGACAATATAGAGTTAAAATGTAAAGATTGTTCTTGTGATATTTTTTTTAATTAACGCCCTACGGAAGGGAGTCTTGATTCTTTTAAATGAATTCTATGGGCGAAGGCATAATGTACAGCTGCTGTTGGTAATGTTTCGATATTATATTGTCCTTTATTTTTATTGTTGCCTGAAAGAGATTGCTTTAAGCAATAAGGCCGCCTATTGTGCACTTACCATATTCATGCTTTCATGTTAAAATATATGTTTTATTACTGGCACTGTACAATAAAGTGTCATAAATAAATAATTTATAAATATATATACTAAAGCGCTTAACTTGAGTTTCATGAAAGAATGGGTTACTTATATCAAAACTGAGACCATATTTTGTGAATTTTATTTTTAAATATTTTAACGAGATTAGTTTTAGATTTTTTACCTGCAATAAATAATAACAATACGAACCGACAATTTTTCTACCCGACAAATATATTTGATTCTATAACGAGCGGTTACTTTTAATTCTATAAAATACCCGCGCCTGAGAATTTTATTAACCTAGGCCATAAAATATAGTCTGGTCTCCACTGTACATTTTATAGGCCTTAATAAGGTACTTATATAATAAGTAACAAACGTTAAGTAATTTTATGGATCCAATTCGATGGAATCAAGTGCAATTGATAGCTAGTTACTACATTGCGAATATTTCAATACCTACTGATTATTATTTTATTAACATACTAGCGGTCCGCCCCGGCTTCGCCCGTGGTACATATTTCGCAATAAAAGGTAGCCTTTGTTCTTTCTCAGGGTCTAAAGATTATCTGTGCCAAATTTCATCAAAATCGTTCCAGTAGTTTATGCGTGAAAACCATACATACATACATACAAACCTTTCCTCTTTATAATATTAGTATAGACAAATTCTTGCGAAATTGTTTCTCATATTCCAATATTAAGAAATTTTTGCAAAATCTCAACATATTTTTTTAAACGATCTAGTTACGAGTTTTTTTTTAAAGTTACATTTCATAGAAATTGACTCTCCCTGGAAATCGACTTCTAAAAATAAACCGAGGAGCTATATACTATATTTGTCTGTAAGTATGTATGATGTTTTTTGCATTATTTATCTTAAATGTTCTTCTGTTTATATTATAAAGCTGCGGAGTCTGATTGAATGCACTTATATTTTAGGAAATGCCATACATTGCCATACAATATGGTATTTTAGTGATACCTAGTTCAAGTTTTATCTTGGAAGGCTATAAAGACATCACGCTACGACCAATAGGAACAGAGCATTAATATGACACAAATTAAGCGGGAAAACCGCTTTTCCTTTCCTCTAAACTCCCACGTCGCAGGCACAGCTAATTTAAATTAGTTTGTGCACGTTTCAAGAACCTCTGCATCAATATTTAAAAACAGTATAATAATTATATCAGTCAATTATATTTTAGTAAAAAGGTCGTAGATATAGCGCTCCCGGAGTGACACATAGAAATGTGGCTAATTGGCCATAATTGACTTCATTTGTGTATACTTCGCTTACGATCGCGATAGTCAATCGTGCCATCTTAATTTTACGTCTAATCGTGTCTGCATTAGTCTGCCGTGTTCGAAGATCGAGCATTATTATTCGAGTAGAATTTTATGCTACATCTTTTTACTTATAAATTACTAGCTTTATACCAGCTCGGTGTTAAACTTGACAAATTATGTCATGTGACTACTAATCGTGTGTGTGCGTTGTGCCATGCTTGGAGATCAAATCGGTAACCTATCTACCTTTTCCTTATAAATTCCATCATTGGTCCAGATCCCGTCAGACCGTCGTCCCCGTGACGCAACGCTCCAGCGGGCAATCTGCCAAATGTTGTAATGCCAGAATTACGCGACGGTGGCATGTGAGGATTTTGATTTTGTGGAAATCTGATGACATAGTGAATAATCATCGGGAAAACAACGTATGGTACCTACTGACTATCCTACTGCCTGTGTGTCATACTATAATTATAATTTACTAGATTTCCGCCCGCGGCTTCGCCCGCGTTTTCAAAGGAAA
>CAJQZN010040724.1:48490-79477 GCA_907164685.1 Colias eurytheme
GGAAAGATGGCATATTGAATCGATACGTGGACGATTTTATCTAAATGATGCTACATATTATGATAAACACTGAATCGCTGAATAGATTTTGATCAATTTTGATGTAGAGATAAAGCCTTGTTAAAGACCTGAAAATACATTTTCGTCAATGCAATTTGTAAGAAGTTCAAATCATTATCATGTATCTATGGCTTTTAAAAATTAAAATACATAATACTAGATTTCCGCCCGCATTTTCAAAGGAAAACCCGTATAGTTCCCGTTCACGTGGGATTTCCGGCATGAAACCTATCCTATGTGTTAATCCAAGTTACCCTCTATATGTGTGCTATATTTCATTGTAATCGGTTCAGTAGTATTTGCGTGAAAGAGTAACAAACACACACACATCCTCACAAACTCTGCATTTATAATAAACTAGTGGTCCGCCCCGGCTTCGCCCGTGGTACATATTTCGCAATAAAAGGTAGCCTATGTCCTTTCTCGGGTATCAAAATATCTCCATGCCAAATTTCATGCAAATTGGTTCAGTAGTTTAGGCGTGATTGAGTAACAGACAGACAGACAGAGTTACTTTCGCATTTATAATATTAGTATGGATTAGTAGGATGCAATTAGCTGCACACTATCTAGAAATAGGTACCTTCCAAAAACTTCATAAAAATATTTACTGAATAAACTTACTTTTATAAATAAATACAATTATTTAGAGAATACACATACATTTAAACTTTTTTATCTTGAATCTTTCAAATGATAAACCCAATTAAATCTTCTTTGATCTTTTGAAACATTTTTGCACTGGATGAGTCAAAGTTTATTTGTGAATGCCACCGATGATTATGTCTATTCTTATTACGATATTCATCTTTTTCTGTTTATGTGTTCCTTACTAATGAGCAAACATACATTTAAATTGTTCAATGTAATAAGATGTAGCATAATCATTTTGTTATTTAGATTGTATATTATATTTTTATTGTGACGTTTTAGACTTTAATGAACTGGGTGTATGTTTCAGGTAGACACTGGAATAAAATAAAATTAATACATTTGACTCCATTTAAACTTATTGACCACTTATCTATAACTACCTGTGCTCCGCGGTTTCACACGCATTACTCCAGTCCTGTTGGACTTAGCGTGATGATATATAGCCTATAGCCTTCCTCGATAAATGGGCTATCATACACCGAAATAATTTTTCAAATTGGCCCTGTAGTTCCTGAGATTAGCGCATTCTAACAAACCAACAAACTCTTTAGCTTTATAATATTAATATAGATATAAAAATAAATCACAAAATGTGTTGGTAAGCGCATAACTGAGAACTGCTGGAATGATGACGTTAATTGAAGTACGAGGATGGTTCTTATGGAGAGAAAACGTAAACATTTTATTTTAAAGAAAGTACCTAACCAAATGTTAGGATAAAACAGAATTTTACAATTGTTTGAAACAACACTAAGAGGAAAAATTGATTATTTATTGTAATCTGTGGATTAATCTTCATAATTAGAGGAAAAATAATCTTTACTGTGTCACTAAATTTATTAAAGATGATTTTTATTTTACTTACATTTAGATTTTAGACTAAATAAATACAAAAACACACAAATTATTTTATTTTTCATTAAGTATGTATTACATATCTATTCTTTACTATTGCAATTAAAAATTACATTTTCATTTATTAAGAGTTAAAAAGTTAATTGATAAATACAACAACTGCTAAATATTCGGAACGAATCGTTGGTTATCTTTTTTTAATTTATTTATTGTCTGTATCAACAAGTTGCACAAAAAATGTCCTCAGTTTTGTCAAAAGACGCGCCAAAATGTAAAGAAAAGAAATATGTATAAAAAACTCTAGCGAAACTAATTATTTCTACGATAAATAAAGCGTCTAATGCTTAACGGAGCGATAATATTCTGTAATAAGATGTCTTGCTATCACTACGTTTTTCATTTTTGTAAACTAGAAAATTTTCATACTGATCTCGAGTTTATAATAATACGTATAAAGTTTTCGTGGTTATTAACACGTGATACCCGAAATAAGCAGTCGTAAATATAGTAACGTTATTTAATTATACGACTCTGGAGAAAATGACCCGGTACCCAAATAAAGTCATCACTATGTGACATACCAAACTACTAATGGTTTAACACTGACCTGCTTTCGTAAACTGCGTCTCCGGCGGCAAAATGATATGTTTTCATTCAAATTTTTTTTATCACAAACACTACAATTGATAAGATATTCAGTTTATTTCACACAATACTCACTAAACTTTTTTTGCGAACTCTTTTTTATGACATTCGCGAGACGGCGCTGCGTTGGTTGACCGATGGAGCGCATCCGACAACGACATAGCGACAGTTGCCACAGATAAAACAGAATAGAAATAGATTCGTGTCTTAAAATGTCATTATCAAAGCAATGTATCATGCTGTGGTATCATGTAATTAAATTTAATGAGTTTTAATTATTATGATTTATAGGATATTATTTATAAGAATAGAACATTTATATAGTGTACCCGTTTTAATTCCTAAACAATAAGTACTATACTATTTATGACTTTTTCAGTGTTTATTTCTATGGAAAATAATATTCAAATGCAACATATTTTCTTTTTTTTAGTTTCGCTTGACCACAATCTCGCCTGATTGCAACTTTGCAAGTAATGCAAATATATGTTTTAGGAGGCTATAATTAATGTGTCATAAAATGGAACACATGTCCCTACTCTTCTCTTGCGTATAATATTCTCAAAGATATGAAACAATTCAATAGTTAATTTTCTGAAAATTTGTAAAAAGAGAAGTCACAGAATCTACTTTTTATAATAATTTTTAAGATTTAATTACAATTTTAAACTACGTTTACTCATTCGATTGGATTTACATATTCATTAAATTTTACATCATGAAATATTAAATTAAACTACTTAAATAAAGAAAGTCGTAGTTACTCCACTTATAACTCAAGAACGGCTGAACCGATTTAGCTGAAAATTGGCAGGGAGGTAGTTTAGAGCCAGGAGAAGGACATAGGATACTAAATATGTACCACGGGCGAAGCCGGGGTGGACCACTAGTATTTATTAAAATACATATTCTACATCATTATCTATTAAATAGAACAGCAATAAACGGTTTTATTATATGAATAAATATGAACGCGAGGATACGACCTGTCAATTAATTTAAATGACATTGACATTTGACAGTAAACATCGATGTCGCCCACCGTCGCCTGTCAAGTGTCAATGTCGCTGTTCTGTTCGCTTCGCTTATAAGCGAGTCGCTACATTTCTAACTTTCACAAATGCAAAATATATTTTAACATTTCGATAAAGTTCCTGTATAATTTTAATTATATGCGTAGTTTATATACTAGTGTTGTGCAACTGTAGCTAGCTCAATTATCAAAATGATAAAAGCAATTTTAGTGTTCAATAATCATGGAAAGCCGAGATTATCAAAATTTTATCAATACTTTGTAAGTATTTACTAATTATTTCAATTACAATCTACGTTTTTATTTACATTCTTAAAATAAATATAGACATAACAAAGTGTTTGTATATTGTGTATAACAATATATAACTTGAACGGAGTTTGCGCAGAAACTTTAGTTCCGAAAAGCGTTACTAGGTTTCAAGTATTGATTTTCCGAGGGTGTAGACAGGACAATGAAGAGCAAAAAGAGAGTTCGCGCATGAGCATTAGTCCCGAAAAGCGAAGCTAGGAGTCGGTTTCAAGTATTGATTTTCTTTTTGGCTGGGGAGGACAATGAATAGCACGTCTCTTTGCCCTCAGGAAGCTTCAGAGTCAAGACCTAGTTCAAATAATTTCAAAAAAATGCTTTTTTATAGCAAGTTAATAGTTAAATTCAATATGTATTGTGGTATTGCTGTTATAATGTGAGTATATTTAATTAATAATTGAATATATAGGGTGGGGTATTATTTTAAACCTTCATAAATGTTTTAATCGCATTTGGATATCATTTATTTATTCATTTATATCATTTTTCACTATTTTGTTTTACTTTTTGGTATAAGTTTCATCATATTAATCACAAAAGCCAACATTTTTTTGTTCTAAGACCTTTGTAAAAATTTTTATGGCATAGCAAGTTTAGGGACAGGTGGACCTGATGTTTAGTGGTCACCACACCCAAAAATGCTTGTAATATTGGTACAGTTATAGGTGCAAAAAATATAGAAAAATCAATATACAGGGCGTGGCATTATGAATAGATACCCTGGTAATGGTATAGAGGATGTTGTAGTTCAGAATTGTGAATTTTATGTTTAATAAAAGCAGGGAATATATCTTGAACACAGAGATATATTAGATAATTTCGAAAATTAAAAAAAAAAACACTTTTTCTCATGGTATGTCTACAAAGCAAATATTTCTATTTTTTTTTTGGCGTAGCATTCCTGGATAGATGCACTATCCAATAAAATACACAATTTGTAGGGACATGCGCATGCATACTTCTTTTTTAATCCATCAGTCCTCGGAATCACAGACACAATAGAAAATCTATTGTGTCGCGCCCCGATCGGGCCTTACGGTGGTCAATGGGTTAAACAAAGATGTAACACAAATTTCATGTTATGCTATTTGCAGACATGCAAACATTTGATTCGTCAGATTTGTCTCCACTGTCATTAGGTATTGATAAAATTTTGCAAAAATAATGGGCGGGGTCAGGGCGAACAGTATCTAAATAATATCCCTTTCAAACTCAAACATTTATTTATTCAATTAGAGTTCTTCTAGAAGCACTTTTGAAACATCATTACATATTTTTAACATTTACCACCGATTCGGAAAGCAGTATCTACGGAGAAGAACCGGCAAAAAACTCCATAGTTGCTCTTTTTAATCATGTCAGTTTTACCTTTATTATGTTACCTTTGTTAACAGAATGAAGATATGCAACAGCAGATCATTAAAGAGACTTTCCAGTTAGTTTCGAAGCGAGACGACAATGTGTGCAACTTCTTAGAGGGAGGCAGGTCAGTGTTTATTATTTACTTTTCCCGTCTTTGTTGACAATAATTCTTTAATTCTTTTATTCTTTATTTGACTACAAAATAAATATACATGTACATGCAATTATGGGATAACTTACATATAAGTAAAACATAAACCATAGCTGTAGGTACAATTAATTGCAATATTTGAACAATGTCTCCTATGCTAGGAAATGTCCTGTGTTACAGGAGACATTTATCCATCCGTTGATACAAGTTATATACCTGAATATTATAACAATACTATACTATGCAAGTATCACTTATATTTATTATACAATAAGGCTGGAGGACACTGATATTCAGTGGGAGCTGTAGTACCTTCTCCGCTGCGAATAGACCTTATTTGTGCTGAATGCCCGACTCCCAAAAATAATTTTCAAAATCAGTTCATCCAGCCAAAGTTGGTTAAAATAGACAACAGAAATATATTTTTATTTGAATAGAAAAAATATAACTACAGTGGAGTCCATTTATAATGTCAAACACGTCATAATAAATGGACATCATACTTTGTATTTTGTAGGAAATAAACAATCTCCTGTTTTTGTTAGTATTTAATACAGAGAAACAAAATAGAGATGCTTACACATTGAGACTCAAAACAAACAAAAAAAAGTGTTGTCGGATATCACAATTTTCCCTAACAGAAATTAGTGTTGAAAGTTTTAGAATTCATTTCGGTCAGTATAACCGGACAATTCATTAAAAATTGGTCACAATAAACGATACGTCACTACAAACGAAGTCATTTTATCCGACTTTTATTAATAATTTTATATGAAAACCAAACTTTGCTGTGTAATACGTCATAATAAGCGGTTGGTCAATATAACCGGAGTCATAATAAAAGGATTTCTATACAGAAAAAATTAAAATTTTTATAGACAACAGGAAGTTAAATATTTGTTTTGTTCCAGTCTCATCGGTGGATCTGATTATAAACTAATATATAGGCACTATGCAACACTATACTTCGTGTTTTGCGTCGACTCCTCCGAGAGTGAGCTTGGCATTTTGGATCTTATTCAGGTTAGCTTATGGTTTAAATTTCAATAAAGATTATACTTTAAGTTGTTTGTTATTTTCTTTACTAGCTATCTGACCGCGGCTTCGCCCGCTTTGTATCTCATCTAGATACTAATATTATAATGCTTATTTGTTTGTTTAAACGCGCTAATAATGGGAACTACTAGTCCGATTTGAAAAATTCTTTCGGTGTTAGATAGCCCATTCACCGAGGAATTGTAACATAAATAAATGTGTGCTAAATTTCATTTTAATCGGTTCAGTAGTATTTGCGTGAATGAGTAACAAAGATACATACACATACATCCATCCTCACACACTTTCGCATTTATAATATTTGTAGAATAGGATAAGTAGGATAGTAGGAATACAAATTTATAAAGAATAGAAAAAATTCGATCACGAGGCGGGACTCGAACCTGTATCCTTTCACGCCATTCCGGGGCAGACGCTTGACCAACTCAGCCACTCGTGACCCGCCAGAGCGATCGAATTTATTCTATTCTTTCAGTTTTATATGTCTAAGGGAGAAAGTTATACATATTTATAAAGCATTTGAATGCCATAAAACCAAGAATATCAATTTCACGAAAGTAGGATTTTTATTTTCAAACTCAACCTCAAACATTTATTTATTTATTTATTTAATTAGACATCTTTTAGAAGCACTTTCGTCAATACATATTTTTAACAATTACAGTGTACAATTTTATTTATTAAACAGGTGTTCGTTGAAACGCTAGACAAGTGTTTCGAGAATGTATGCGAGCTGGACCTGATCTTCCACGCGGATGCTGCTCATCAAGTTCTGGATGAACTCGTGATGGGGGGTATGGTGCTACAGACAAACATGGCCGATATATTGTGTAGATTACAGGAGCAGAATAAGATGCAGAAGGCTGAGGTAATTTTGCGGGTAGTTTGGTAAAATGTTGGTAATCTTCAATATATTTTTTTATTACATATTTGTTATTGTTTTTAACAGACTACAACAGGAGGGTTATGTTTTTTAAGTGTATGTATAATTATTTAATTGGCACACCTTACAGACCTAACCAAAATTGATTTATGAGGTGTTTTTGCAATCAGTTTTTGCAGTTTGCAGTTCTTTTGTTTCAGTAAGTTTTGTTTTAAAGATTTCTCTATGCATTTAGTAAAATAAGTAAAGGTTCTAGCATTTTAAAAAATTTTAAAGGTTAAAAAGCTACTTGGTAAAGATGAAGCTTGCTAATGGTCAAAGATTTTTTTAAATGGGTGCAGGAGTCGATTTTGATTTAATTTTTTAAACAAAAATAAAAATAAGTATTCGCACTTTACGCGAAATCTGGCTCATATTTTAATTTTTAAACTTATAATGTATATAAAATCTAAACTATTTAAGTATTTATTGAAGTGAAACTTCTTTATTTTAATTTTTGTTCTGTTAATTTTTGTTAATTATTGTTCAACCCCGGTTGGACAAAAATTTAGTGTAAAAATTTTGCGTTACGCCGTACGCGTGACATTTTTGCGTTACGCCATACTCGTGACATTTTTAAGGTCACAAAGAAGTTTCACTTCTTACGTGTGTACTCTAGTACACGCATAATTTTTTTTTATTTGGTTTTCTATTGGTATGATTTAACAAACAACTTATTGTGTAAGATACAATAACATATTTTTAATATTACATATTTTCTAATAGTGTAACTGTGTTGGTAGTATATTATGTATGTCTTGCCTATTTTTAGTGTTTTATGTACTGCATTATACGGGATTGTTTTTCGAAATAAAGAGAACCTCTCTGAAAATTCTCAATGTATTAAATGTGGCTAGTGTAATAAATATGTCTTGTTTTTTTGTAATTAATTTATTTACTGTTTTACCAAATATATATAATCTTCATAATGACATGAACAATAAGAAGAATCAATAGCGAATCGTCTGGGCCATCGTTTCGGCGTGTGCGTACAGTGTCACACGACAAAACGATGGTCCGGACGCGACGCTAAAACCATCGAAAATAGAAGAGAAGAGAAGATAGAGAAGGATAGAAATTCAAGAAAAAGAAAGAAGAAATTGAAGTGGGAAATACAAGAAAAAAGAAAATAAACGTTTAAATGTATATTTATTTTGTGTATCATGTTGCTGAACATATGCGTTGACGTACAATAAACCAATGGAATAAAAAAATTGTCCGAAGTAAAACTCTGCCTACGTGTGTTTAAGGCATAGTTTTCTAACAAACGGTTCAATAGACTTTGAACATTACTGATACGAAATAAGGTCTGTTTTCAATTAACCGTGGCATAAAAATTATTTTGATAAATTATTGCATCACAATAAATAATTTGAATTTGAAAAAAATTTTGACAGCCTTTTAATACGCGTTTAATTGTGCGTAGAAGTATATATAAATATGTAATGTATATTATAGTACGTCAATGGCTTTTCTATACTAATATTATAAAGAGGAAAGGTTTGTAATTATGTATGTATGTATGGTTTTCACGCATAAACTACTGGACCTATTTTGATGAAATTTGGCACAGACAATCTTTAGACCCTGAGAAAGAACATAGGCTACCTTTTATTGCGAAATATGTACCACGGGCGAAGCCGGGGCGGACCGCTAGTAATTAATAAATACTTTCAGGCTGGTCTATCAGCGGCGCCGGCCAGGGCAGTGTCGGCTGTGAAAAGCATGAATTTGCCCCAACAGTTACGAGACATGAAGTTACCCGACCTCCCGCAAGCTATAAAGGTGAGAAAGGTATTTTTAACTTATTATTATTTGCGAATAAAATGTTTTAAAATAAATAATAATACATAAATAATAAATATTATAGGACATCATTACACAAATCGACCTAGTCCCACAGTAAGCTCAATAATTAAGACTTGTGTTGTGGGTACTAGGCGACGATAAATATAATATTTAATAAATACATATTATATAGATAATAACACCCAGACCCAAGAACATATAATTGAGTTCATCACACAAATTTTCGATTTAAAAGTAGATTTATTTATTTTTTAAACGATTTGATCTTAAAACAATCAACTTTAATGTAATTATATTCACACTCAAATCTTGCTAAAATATATAGATAATATCTGTTATATCTATTACTAGCTTTCCGCCCGCGGCTTCGCCCGCTTTGCCTAAAACCTAATAAATTATATACAAAAACCTTCCTTGAGAACCACTCTATCTATTTAAAAAAACTGCATCATAATTGCGTAGTTTTAAAGATTTAAGCATACAAAGGGACATAGGGACAGAGAAAGCGACATTATTGAAGTGAAAACTTCTTTAGCGGCGTTGAGCACTTTTTCTGTAATAGGTATAATATCTTAAACTCGCGTCAGGACACGTGACCTGATCGAAAAAGCGTAAGACGGATGGATATCAAACAAGCTCAACGTTAATAATCAATGTTTCACTTCTGCCGGCACTCCCGGAGTGCAACCCGTCTTTTTTTATACTATGTAGTGATAAACAGCTATTTGTATAGAATGCAAGTGTCATTTCTTTTGCATAAAATAAAAATTGTCAGTCATGTTAAATTACTTTTATTTATTGTATTCCAGGATCTGAAGTTCTGACCAACGCAGCAGGCGTACACCGGCACGCCGGTCGCCATAGCAACGAACATCCTAACATCCATCTACCCGCAAAATGACAAATATCAAAACATACAGAAACAAGACAATTTTAAGTTTTTCGGCTCAGAATCTCTAAGTACGAGGTTCTCAGAGACATTTTCGGAAAATTATCAACAGACGGACGGTGTTAATTTTCCAAATTACGAAAGTAATAGCGCAGATGGTTATCAAGACTTGAGGGGGACGGTCGAAGGGGGGTACGGGGAAAAGAAAAAGAAGAAAAAAAGAAATAAACATTGATTTTTTGTAGTTTTTTTTGAAGTGAAACTTGTTTAGGCGCGTTAAGAGTAAAATTTCAAGCGTCATGGCAATACTGCCACGTCATGGAAAATGATGACGATTTTGGTTACTTTGAATCTTAAGAAGTTTCACTTCTGACACGTGTGCTCGGCACACACGCACTTTTTTTGTAGATAGAAAGGCCAGTAAAAGAAATGATTAGTGTAATTGGTAAATGAAATGGCTAGATTAGGGAAACGGCCATTTTTTTAAACAAGATGTGGATAAATGAGTTGATATAAAAATAAAACAAAAACCAAGAAGTGGTGTCGTTTTAAATGTTTAGAAATTCGTTAATACTATAAAATATTTTTCTACCCTTCTTGTATGTGCAATCGTCCATGTCTAAAAGTTAAAAAACAATGTTTTTTTTTCCTTTCTTTGAGATTACGTACTTGTGTGTCATATACAGTAGCACCTCGTTAAGTCGAACCTCGATAAGTCAAAAACCTCCAAATCTCGAAAAAATGTCTTGTTCCCTTCCCTTCAAACCCGAAAACCTCCGTAACTTGAAATCTTGGCCCTCTGTTAGTCGAAATAATCACCGAGTCCCTCCAAGCCATTTTGGTACATATTTTCACTCTATAACTCGAAAAATTAAATTTGACCTCTGTATCTCGAACATGGCAACATTTTATTTTACAATCTTTATAACTTGATCATTTGGACTTTAACAACTTGCCGACAGTGCAGTTCACTATAATTGTTTCTTAGAAAACATTTTAGGAGTATACGATAATAAATTTATGACTCACGTGTTTGCATTAAGTAGGTATCTGATGACGAAATTATCGATTCAGTAGCTCAGAAAACCGATACTAATGATTAAGATGACATAGATGATAGAAGACGTGAATAGTACATGCGCTCCATGCGTTTCCATCAAAGAGGCAAGAACCGCATTGAATACCTTACGAAATTTTATAGAGCAAACCAGTATCTCTGAAGAAGAAGAATTTTCTGTTATTTATAGATTAGACAATGCTAGAGAACAACCAAATTATCTAAAGCAAAAAAAATACTGACTTTTTTAATGCCATATTTTTTATTTTAAAATGATTTGAAATAATGTTGATTTATAATAAATAAAAACATGTTTGTCACCTCTGCAAGTTGCATTTTAATGTACTTTACCTCTCTAACTCAAAATTTATAAGAATAAACCTCAAACTCTGTATGTCGAATCAAAATCCGCCTAAGTCGAAATCCTCCATAAGTTGAAAACTCTATAACTCGAATTTTTTGGCGTCTCCCTTGATATTCGACTTATAGAGGTGCTACTGTACATGTATTTTTTATGTTATACAAATAAAACAGATGCTCTCTTTTAAAAGTCGGTTAAAAATCCTGTCCCTAGTCTTGTAACTATGAAAAACTAGCATATCTAAAAATTGGCGGCAATGATAAGAACTTTTTAAAATTGTTCGAATTTATGAAACATTCCCTGTTTTGTTGTCAAATACGCTATGGCGGGAAGTGTTGCAATGTTTTAATTTTATTATGTACTCTAATAGATTTAAGAAATATATTATATATATAAAATGTTTGATTTTGTTTTATTTAATCCCAAACTTCTTCTATCTGCTCATATTTGACTCGAAATCTATACTAATATTATAAAGCTGAAAGTTTGTTTTTGAACGCGCTAATCTCGAACTACTGGCACACCCCGGACACTCCATACAAAATGATCGTTTTGACAGTCACACTGTAGAGACTGCAAATGTGTGTGTTAACGCTTTATGGTTGGCACATTTGTGACTAGCGTAAAAAAAAATTCGCGTTTTTCTGATGAAATACATCCGTAAACAGCACAATATCTAACCATTTTCTACGAAAACGATAATCACAAATCCAAAATAATAAAATTACTTTAAGTCAATTTGATTAATGTTGTCAATCTTCGTTGCGTATCGTCCTTGCAGAAAAATATGGCCCATTTTATGTCTGATCGCGCGGGGGTGAGGTAAGTTTAATTTTGGCGGGAGGCGGAGAGTGTCCGTTCTGTAGCGTTTAGCTACTATTATGTATTCTGTGCTACTGGTCCGATTTGAAAAATTATTTCGGTGTTGGATAGTCCATTTTTCGAGGAAGGCTATAGGGCATAGGCTATATATTATCACGCTAATTCGGGTGAAACCGCGGGGCACAGCTAGTATTAAATAAAAACTAATGAAAGGTATGCTTGTATAAGTGAGAAAAATATGTAGCTTCCTCATGATGAAATCTTTTTCAAAATTGGTCCAGTTAATTGAATAACAGCTAGAATGATTCCTTACCCAAGGAAGGGTTTAGAAAGGAAAAAACAAAATTTTATTCAATACACGAACAGTATCAGAAGAAACAAAAACATACACAATATGAAAATACAACAATAAAAAATAGCATTTATTATCATGGGAAGATCCATTATGATCGTTATATAATCTGCATAATAATTGATGAATCTAAAATTTAAAAGCTCCGATAGATGGCGATAGATATAACCAAGGATATAATTACTGTAAATTTTTCTTTGAACACACGAATAAAGCGGCAGATTTGTCATTGGTACAAACCAATCTTTTCTCTTACACATTTATTCAAACGAGCGAAAGCTCATTCTAACCCTACTATGTTAAATTCTTTTAGTGTAAACAGTATAGTTATTAATAGATGATTCTAAAATATAATAAGTGTGGTCTGTACTATTTCATATAGTACTACTTAATCGTAATATTCTATTTACGTAATGACAAGTAAGTTGTGTAGTGTGTGGAAATCTTAATACTATTATAAAGGCGAAAGTTTGTATGGATGTATGGATGTTTGTTACTCTTTCACGTAAAAACTACTGAACCGATTACAATGAAATTTAGCACACATATAGAGGGTAACTTGGATTAACACATAGGATAGGTTTTATCCCGGAAATCCCACGGGAACGGGAACTATGCGGGTTTTCCTTTGAAAATGCGGGCGAAGCCGCGGGCGGAAATCTAGTATGTATATACATAGTTTTATTTGCATATAGTCACTTGTTCAAGTTTAGATCAGTCTTTTGATGCTAAGTTTGATGCTATGATATGTAATGTGTATACTTTTATGTATAAATGTGATTCGTGTCCTTTTTTGTATGTTTGAATATTTTATGTTGATAAGTAAATATGTACACGAATCACATTTAAAGTATTACTATTTTGAAACCCAAGTATAAAGGCATATGTTCACATAGTTTTAGAGTGAAATGTACCGCAAAAATACATAGGGATAGTGTCACAAAAATTAATAAAACACAGATTATATAAAATTCTTTAATAAACGCAGATTACAAAATGCATAGATAATAAATATTTAAGGGGTGACACGTTTAGGGTCGCGCGGGAACATCGACGTTTTCCTAATGTTGTCGAGACCGAGGTACAGCATAACCACTCTTTCTAGACCGATGCCACCGCCTGTAAAAAATATTTAATTTACATAATATATTAAGTTTAAAAAAAGCGAAGGCTTTTGAGGGGGAATGTCTCTTTCGGTTTTTTGCATAAATTAATCGAATCAGCATGAATTTTGCTATGGAGATAGATTTTAGTCTCGATTAGCAAATGGGTTTTTCTCGAGCCAAAGGGAGTGAATAAAAAATCAATTGTTGTCAAACTCCTTCGTTAGGCTTTGATTTTTTTAACATAATCAGAGCCAAATACACTAATTGCTAAAATTGACTCTACCAAGCTTATTTGAATATATTTGAAATGAATTATGCATTTGTCATTATAATCGACATATTATGTTAATGTTAACTGAATTTGTATATCTAATAGCTATGAAAACGCTATAAATCGAAATTGGAATGTTAATAAAAATAACAAAATAAGAAAAGAGAAAACTCTAGTTACCTGCATGTGGTGGACAGCCAAGTCTGAACGATTCTATGTATGCTGCTATCTTTTCAATATCTGAAAACATAAAAAAAAATATTTACAACTTCATTTATTATCTATACTAATATTAAGAGATGAAGAGTTGGTTTGTTTGAACGCGCTTATCTCAGGAACTACTGGTCCGAATTGAAAAATTCTATCGGTGTTAGATAGCCCGTTTATCGAGGAAGGCTATAGGCTAAACACTTGCTTTTGCGTGTACTACGCTACACAATAAAAATGTATCGCCAAATGTGTTGCTAAGTGTTAAACTCGGGAAGACACAGGTCTTATGGAGGGAAGGTAGCTAGTATACAAATTAAAATTTAGAATTACAATTTTGTTTGTTCAGAAAACTACAGTCTTACGTGTTTTAGCAGCTGTGTTAACTGGGTTGTGGAATTTAAATATATTAGAATTTTTCTGAAATGTACATATTAATCTACTATATAAAAATAAGTCGGGTTTTCCTTCCTGACGCTATAACTCCAGAACGCACGAACCAATTTCCACGGTTTTGCATTCGTTGGAAAGGTCTCGGGCTCCGTGAGGTTTATAGCAAATAAAATGTGTCTCTGGTGGCGAAACGGAGTTCGCCCAGTTTGCTAGTGAAAAATAAATATAAATAAAAAACTCACCAATCCCATGATGTTTCGCTCTTGCAGTCAGAAACTCGGGGTCGTGTATTCGCTGCGCACCGCTCAGTATCTCCTCACCACGCATGAACATGTCGTACGAGTTTGATGCTTTCTGTTCATTGATCAGACCAAAAAATATAATAAAAAAAAATAAAAAACACTTTATTGTACAATGCACAGATATAAAATACAATAATATACAAAATGAATCTTCATCGTACAAATTGGCGGCCTTATCGCTTTGAAGCGATTTCTTCCAGACAACAATATAATAAGTGGTAGACCAAAAAATATAATAAGTTGTAATATAGCAGTTGGATAGCAGACCAAAAAATTTCAGACATCGAAATGTAGCAGTAAACCAAGTAAAATATATATAATACTAGTGGTCCGCCCCGGCTTCGCCCGTGGTACCTACATTTTTAAACTATCCTATCTCTCAAGTTGGATCGAACTGCACAATGCACATGGTGTGCGAATTTTATTATAATCGGTTAAGTGGTTTAGGAGTCCATTGAGGACAAACAATGTGACACGAGATTTATATAATATATTAAGATTAGTAGCAGAGAGATTAATACATTTAATCTATACGACTATTATATCAAATTATTATCAGAACAAGAAATGTCAGACAGGATAATAATATAGCAGCTGTATATCAGACCAAATTTTTTTATATATTTAATCGTTATTGTATGTAGTTAATTTTGCGTAACATTTTATAGTAATTTACTTACATTATAAAAGTCTCAAGTGCCATGTTTTGATTTTACTATTTCAAATAGAGAATTTTACCTAATCTTTAGTTTATCTAATAAGGGCCGATTTTTCAATGCTTGGATAAAACTTATCCGTCCAATAAAGTATTACACGATAATATTAAAATGTCACGTAAACTGTCAAATACGGGCAATTAGAAAAAGTTTTTAAAATGGTAGTTTTATACATTATTCGACGAATAAATTTTATCCAAGGATTGAAAAATCAGCCCTAATAGTAATACTTATTCGTTAGTAGCATAATCATCTAGGCTATGATATACATACATACATACAAACTTACCGGGTTATTAGGATCGGGCATGGTATAAAACGGACGGACGGCCAGCGGATATTTGTCCAATATATAGAAATCCGTGTCGTATTTAGCTTTAACAAGCCGACCGAGGAGTTTCTCGTCCGGTGTCGATAGATCGTCTTCATCGCCGATAGTCACACCTGAAACGGTTTAGCAGTTATGGGTGTGTGCTATGAACAGGAAATAAGCATTCAAAATGTTGTTTTTTGGGGATACTCGTTTTGATTGTAGTGTTGATTTTAAATACGAGATTAGTCTTAGAGGATTACTTGACCTTTATACATATTATTTTTATTTATTTCTTATAACAATTTATACATTGATATTTCACTAATAAGAAGTCAAGATTTTTCGACAGTGATATATTCAAACTCAAACTGAAACATTTATTTGAATTTGAGTTTGAAATCTCGCGAATTATATTGTAATCGAACGGTTTTTACAATCTTAATGCGACATTGAAATGGAAATGAAGTCTAGGCTGAAATCACGACTTTCAAAACTTAATAGCTTTTAGAAATTAAATACGTATTTTAATTCCTAAATGTATAAAAATCAAACACTAGAAAATACTTACCAGCTTCCTTCAATATTTGAACAGCTTGCGGAAATTCCAACCTTAGAGGTGGGTCTAGGAATTTGAATGGCTCCACTTTGTACTGTTGACCCACTGTCGCTATTTCTGTTGCGAATCTGTGAATGAATAATTATTAATGAATGAATGAATAGTTTTTATTGTCCTTACATAGAATAAGTTGGTTGCACGGTTGAGATGGCTACTTATGAGATGTACAACAGGCAATATATCTATACTAATATTATAAAGCTGAAGAGTTGGTTTGAACGCGCTAATCTCAGGAACTACTGGTCCGATTTGAAAAATTCTTTCGGTGTTAGATAGCACATTTATCGAGGAAGGCTATAGGCTATATATCATCACGCGAAGACCAACAGGAGCGGAGAAATGCGGGTGAAACCGCGCGGAACAGCTAGTATATAATATTTTTAATCAATAAATCACGTTTATTGATGAAAAATATATAAAATCCTGGTATAAAGTCTTTTATTTCAATTAAAACAATATAAAAGCTAACATATAACTTATCTGCCAGTTAATTTACACATAGAGGTATAAATATAGTTTAAAAACTATTCCAGATCTAACGAATGTATCTAAAATTTCATAGATATCGGTCAAGTCGTTTCTGAGATATTGAAAAATATTGCGACACATTATTTTGGCGTATTTCTAAGAATAAATAAACAAAATTTACGTTCTATATCTGCCTTTAAAAACTTAACAAACTGTAAAACTACTATTAAAAAAAAACACTACATATAACAAAATTATTCGCTTCTACAATCACATAGAAAACACACTTTGCATTAAGCCATAATTTTCATTCGTACAATCACATGTGAACGGCTAAACAAATTTTGATAAAACATCAAAAAACAACTCACTGCTCCTGCAGCCCTCTGAACATATCGGTGAAAGTTTGTCCGATTGTGTCGAGCACTTCGTGATAGTGGTGCTTGAACGACATCTCGAGGTCCAAACCCACAAACTCTGTTAAGTGGCGATGCGTGTTCGAATCTTCGGCTCTAAATACCGCGCCCACTGTGAATACCTGGAAAATAATAATATTTTATTAATTTACAGATATTATCTTATATATATAAAATTCTCGTGTCACAATGTTAGTCTGCATACTCCTCGGAAACGGGTGGACCGATTCTCATGAAATTTTCTGTGCATATCGGGTAAGTCTGAGAATCGGCCAACATCTATTTTTCATATGTACCACGGGCGAAGCCGGGGCGGACCGCTAGTAATCCATATAATTATCCTACTAATATTATAAACTAGCGGCAAATTTGAAGGGAAGTTCATTTAGAAACTGTAAATAGAGCTCCTCATCGTATTGCACAATGAGGACGTCACTTCGAAAATCTGCTATGAATACAAAATGTATGGGAAATAAAATGTATGGGAGCGTTTAATGTAACATTTTTGGTTATTTCTCGTTTTATTTTTAAAAATTTATTAAGGCCATTTTACTCATTAGGTTAAGTACTTTCGATATCAGTTTAAAGTTTTTTGATATCTGCAATAGTTTCGGAATAATCGCTTGTGCACACTTAACGATTACACCCTGTATATAGATTTGAGAGAATAGAGAGAAAAAACTTGAGATTTTACTTAAATAACTGGCTCGCTTTCTATGAGAGATATCATTTCATGCTGTATTTGTCAGTCAGGTTTTATGTACATTAAAAATATTGTTACGATTATTATTGTTGAGTTCTAATTAACTCAAAAACTACTCAAGTGGTTTTTAAAATTATTTAAACCATTTAAAAACAACATCTTTATCGAAAAACATTTTTATTTTTGTTTTGCTATGAGAAAGCTCCGTCTATACAGTACAACTGATTGCATAAAACTGTTTTCCTTACTTTATAAAAAAAACTAGCTTACCGCCCGCGGCTTTGCCCGCTATTTCTAAAACCTAATAAATGATATACTAAAACCTTCCTCTTGAATCACCAACCGCATCAAAATCCGTTGCGTAGTTTTAAAGATTTAAGCATACAAAGGGACATAGGGACAGAGAATGCGACTTTGTTTTATACTATGTAGTGATAACACAAAAACTAGTTCAAAGTCGAGTTTTTTCTCGAAAACACATATTTACGACCATTTTTTCTTACAAAAACAAATCACTCACCTTATCAAAATCAGCAGCTATCGCCATTTGTTTATACAATTGTGGACTCTGCGCCAAATACGCAGAGGATTTAAAATACGACACAGTGAAAACATTCGCACCGCCCTCAGAGGCGGCCGATATTATTTTTGGCGTGTGTATTTCGACGAAACCTGGAAAATAAATTAAATTATTATTATGATCTTTTCGTTTTCTTGTGATATGGTTTTATCTTAAAAGTTCAAACACACACAAATAAAGGCAATAATTAACATATATAGTGAAGTCCCGTGTCCCCCTAGTGGGGTAAGGGGCAGATGCATTATTCATACATCTGTTTCACTGATCGATTTTCTTTAGGGACAAGTAGGTGATCAGTCTTCTGTGTTCTGCCAGACCGACACATTTTTTTTTCTTCGTCTCCACCGGGAATCGAACCCAGGACCCCTCGGTTCTACGCTCACGAGTCAACCACTGTGGACGCGTCAACCAAGGAGGCGGTCAATAAATATTGTCTTGAATAATATTAGTAAATCTTTCTCATCATTTGTCGACATTTACTGATTTGACAATAACTAATTCAACACACTTGTTGAATACTTTAACAATATTAACTGTGATTATCCAAATCTAAATAGATAAAAAATACAAATGAACCAATCAAAATCCGTTCAGCCATTCTTGTAATAAGTAACTAACATTTTAAGTTATCTACATTACAAACTTTCTTATATATAAAATTCAACAATAAACATAATATTTATACTACAATACAACTGACTGACCGGTTGGCTTGGTTGGTAGTGACCCTGCCTTCCAAGCCAGAGGTCGTGGGTTCGATTCCCACCCGGGGCAAATATTTGTGTGATGAACATAGATGTTTGCTCTGTGTCTAGGTGTAAATAATCGATATAAGCATTTATTTAAAATTATATATATGTATGTTTATCAGCCATCTGGTTTCCATAACACAAGCGAAAGCTCAGTATGGGATCAAACCGTGCCGTGTGTGAAAAATTGTCCTGAATATTTAATTCTATAATATAAAAATGAATCCCAAAATGTGTTGGTAAGCGCATAACTTGAGAACGGCTGAACCGATTTCGATAATTCTTTTTTTATTATATTCCTTGAAGTACGAGGATGGTTCTTATGTAGAGAAAACGTAAATATGTACCACGGGCGAAGCCGGGGCGGACCACTAGTACTTTAATACAACTAACCCCGTTTTGTAAGTATGTCCCTGAAGAGCCTGCAAACGCCTGCCTCAATGCGGAAAATGGCTTGATTCGCTGGTGTTCGTAAATCCAACACTCGATTGTCCAACCTTGTGTCTTGATTCACACGAATTTTTAGGGCTTCGGGATCCTAAATGTGGTAGAAATTATTGCTTATAAATAACTAAATAAAAAAAAAGCCGGGTTGGGGGAGTGCCGGCAGAAGTGAAAACTTGATTATTAACGTTGAGCATGTTTGATATTTTGGAATGGTATCCGTCTTACGCTTTTTCGATCAGGTCACGTGTCCTGACGCGAGTTTAAGATTTTATACCCATTACAGAAAAAGTGCTCAACGCCGCTAAAGAAGTTTTCACTTCAATAAATAAATTGCTATAGTAGTTATAATAAAAAAGAGCGTGCGTGCCGAGCACGTGTCAGAAGTGAAACTTCTTTGGCAAGATTCAGATACCAAATTCATCGCCTTATTCCATGACGTGACGGTATTGCCATGGCGTGACCTTGAAATTTTACTTTCAACGCGCCTAAAGAATCATTTCACTTCAATCGTTCCTACTCATATTATAAATATTGCATATATGCGTATTTCCAAACTATACATAGCCAGAACGCAACCATAGGAAACTGCTCGTGTATACTTTGTAATGCTGTTTTTAAGTTTGTTATTACAATATATACACGAATTTTGCGTACTGATCGTGTATACTTTGTAACGCGGATGCTTGCTTCTTCGTTCCAAACTATACACGATCAGTACGCAAAATATGTACATATAACTAAATATAGCTACTACACAAATTACGCTTGAGCGAAATAATAAATATATAGGCAATCAAAGACTTGTACAGCTATATCTATCAGCTACTTTTATTCTTCTTGATTGATTCAGTAAAATATGGAATAAAAATATTATTAGGTAAACTTAGAAAAATAAATCGGTAACAGATATAAGAATTACATATGGGTTAGGTTAGGTTCGTGTTTTTTTTAACTACACAAAAATAGGAGCCCCGCGAAGCGGGGCTCCGTGATCCGTCGCCTCGCAACCGTCTTCTTCTGGACTTATTAGATTCTTACATTTTAACACTATTGTCAGTTGTAAGTCGTGCAGTATAGTCGGGAACGAAGACATAAGCATCCTCGATACAAAAAATATACGATCAGTACGCAACATTACATACACAATACACATGCATTTTAATAATAGATTTCAAAACAGCAATACAATAATATTAACGCGAGCGATGGAAAGACGCCGCGCTTACTCCGAAACATACACGATTAGTCCGCATGCGTACTGGCGCTGTATATTTTGGAGCGCTATTCTTACTTACTTCACTACAAAGTATACGCGAGTATTTGCGTACTGCTGTTGTATAGGTAGATTGGAAGAACTTTGTAAAAAAGTTATTTCCAAACTATACGTGATTAGTTTCACACCGTTGCGTACTGGCCTTGTATAGTTTGGAAAGACGCTGCATATATGCAGTAAAATAAATAAATATTATAAACTAGATTTCCGCCCGCGGCTTCGCCCGCATTTTCAAAGGAAAACCCGCATAGTTCCCGTTCCCGTGGGATTTCCGGGATAAAATCTATCCTATGAGTTACCAAGTTACTCTCTATATGTGTCCTAAATTTCATTGTAATCGGTTCAGCAGTATTTTCGTGAAAGAGTAACAAACATACACACCTACACATACATCCATCCTTACAAACTTTCGCATTTTTAATATTAAGTAGGATAATTACATAAGATACAATTAATGATAATGTCTTCCTATATGTAATGCGTATTTATTGTTGTATTCTATAAATAAATCCTTACTAATATTATAAATGCGAAAGTAACTCTGTCTGTCTGTCTGTTACTCAACACGCCTTAACCACTGAACCAATTTTCATGAAATTTGGTATAGAGATATTTTGATACCCGAGAAAGGACATAGGCTACTTTTTACCTCGGGAAATAGAATAGGTTTTATCCCGGAAATCCCACGGGAACGGGAACTGTGCGGTATTTTCTTTGAAAACGCGGGTGGAAAGCTAGTAAAATAAATAAATTTATAAATACTCACGTCAGATATCTCCGGTCTTGCCGCATCCTCAATAAGCAGCGGTAATTGTGCCCGAGCTGATGAAACAACCCACACTTGTAGACCGGACAGCTCTACGTTCTGTATGGTACAAGATTCGATGGGCGTGGCCGTTTTTACGATAGTGGCTTGTATGTCGACTATTGATTCTTTTGTTATGCTGGAAAATAAATAATAAATGAATAAAATCTTTATTTGGTTCTAACAACATTAAAAGTTTACAAAACTTAATTATACTACACAAAGTACAGAGGATAACGTTGTGAGAAACTGGTGCCTGAAATAGACTACATAGAAGTCTGAGGTACATTGAAAAAAAATCTATTGAAGAAATTCATATAATAAATCTAAATCTAAATCTTGGTGACATTTTTAAAACTATTTCTTTTAAAAATGTAACCAAGAACTTGTATAAACTGGCAGATTTTCAATAAGACACTTTTTACGGAAGAATAATTTTGAGGTCTGATATTACCTCGAATCGCAACTATAGCAATATCCATTTCAACAACAGTTATGTAAAATATTTTTTGCGGGAAAATTTCTGAGTCTGACAATGTTCTGACGATATTGTTATATTGATATAAATAGAAAATCATCTGGTCTGATATATTTTCTACATAATTTTAAGGACTATAATATTTTAACTCATGATTCAATAAAGCTATATTCAATTGTAAAATTGTATTCGTAAATTCTAATTATGACAAATTGCATGTATGTATTTTTATTTTATTTTTCATATTATCTAACCTTTTGGTTTTCCTTTGCTTTTAATTTTTTTTCAACACCAAAACTTACTTAACCACTAACTTGACAATAACTTAACACAATCATAACTTAACTTATCAACTTACTTCCCAGTAAACTTGACCATTTGCTTGCTGACCTTCCGTTCATCGTTCACACTGATTAACAGTTGAACAGTACTGGAATTTTGTCTCAACACTGCGAAACATTGCTTGCCCTTCGCTCGCGATGTTTGGAGACGAGCTGAAAGTTACATAAAATTTGTTATACGAGCTTGAACACACGGTTTCACTTGCCTAGTCTAAAACTTAACACATCTTAATATATATAAATCTCGTGTCACAATGTTTGTCCTCAATGGACTCCTAAACCACTTAACCGATTATAATAAAATTCGCACAACATGTGCAGTTCGATCCAACTTGAGAGATAGGATAGGTTTTATCCCGGAAATCCCACGGGAAAGGGAACTATGCGGGGTTTTCTCTGAAAACGCGGGCGAAGCCGCGGGCGGAAAGCTAGTTATGTAATAAAATCTTCCACCAAAACCACGATATACAAAAGTGCAAAACATAATGAAAATCGGTGCAGTCGTTTTTGAGTTTTACAAACAGACAGACAGACATGGGAGAGACAGACTTTGTTTTGTAATATTTTCATGATATTACTAGCTGACGGCAAACATTGTTCTGCCAGTACAGCATTACCTATTAGATATATATATAACAATTACTTTACAACTAAGATTTATAGATTTTCATAAAAATTACTACTACTACACTGTGATAATTTTTTACATGTTTGAAAACAAAACATCTCCGATTTTTTGTGTACATTCAGAAGATCTAAGAAGGAAACTTTTACCAAATAATTTGGAAGATTAAAACATTTAAACATTCATTCAAGATCGACACACCGATTATCCTACTAATATTATAAATGTGAAAGTTTGTGAGGATGTGTGAGTGTGTGTGTTTGTTACTCTTTCACGTAAATTCTACTGAATCGATTACAATGAAATTTAGCACACATATAGAGGGTAACTTGGATTAACACATAGGATAGGTTTTATCCCGGAAATCCCACGGGAACGGGAACTATGCGGGTTTTTCTTTGAAAATGCGGGCGAAGCCGCGGGCTGAAAGCTAGTGTATAAATATAACAGAAATAATTAAACTTACCTCGCACCCACACAGTCTGCCCAACCACCTTCTCATTTAGATCCTTTACATCAACATAAGCCCTGTCTCTGTGGCCACCATCGGAGTTTATCAGTTTGTACGCACCATACAAACCTTCGGAGATGTCTGGCTCGGCTGTATCGTTTTGCACAGGGTTTGCGCCCTGTGATCATTTAAATAAGAATTATGAGAATAATTTATGATAGTATTCAGATATATGAAACCTAAGATGTTTTTCAAGCTAAAGATACATTGTGCATATTCCAAAATGTCAATACGAAAGTCAGGTAATTGCCAGACTTGTAAAGGCAAGATGTAATCTATTTTATGAGCGAGAGTTTAAAAGCGTGGCTTATAAACGGCTGTTGTCATTTTACACAATTAACAATAAATTAAATTTTCTTTTCCAGTTACTTTATTGTATATCATAAATGAGTATGTTGTTTATTATAACATTTTGTGCACATAAATAAATGTTTATTTAAAATAAGTATTAATGTTTTACCTTATGTTCAGCCTTTTTCTGTTGTTTCTCCGCAGCTTTTGCCGCTTTCTTCGCTGCTTTCTTACTTGGTGCTTCCCCCTCTATAGGAGGGTTGGTTTCTTCTGACACAACCATTATATTGCTGAAATATATAATTTACTTTGTTGAAAGAGTGTGTGTGCCGAGCACACGTGTCAGAAGTGAAACTTCTTTGGCAAGTTTCAAAGATGATAAAATTGTCGCCTTACTTCATGACGTGACGGTATTGCCATAACTCCACCTTGAAATTTTACTCTAAACGTGCCTAAAGAAGTTTCACTTCAATAACAGAATTTAAGATAATCTGCCCCAGCAAATGTTGTTCTGCCCTATTGCCCCCTTTTTGTATTTAACTAAGTTCGAGCCATTCTCAAGTTTTATGCTTAGCAACTCATTTGCCTATTCATTTTTATTATATAGAAGATTCAATAGTTCTACAAACTTTATAAAGTATTTAATATTAAATATTATATATGTACATAGAAAACAGCATGATTTCATCATCTCTTGGAAGGATACATCAATTTTAATGGGATTTTCCCTCAAAAATAGTCATCAGACTTTAATCAATGATAAATAAATAAATGAAATCAAATACAAACTGGATTGCAACATTATTTCATGATAAAATGTGCAAATATTGATGTGGTTTTATTTCTATATATATAAATAGATTGTGACTAACATTGTAGTTACATATTTTTATTTACATTGAGATATAGTAACATTATTTTAACATCTACAAAGTATTTTTAGCACTCATTTACTACTACTACTTCTATTCCAGCCTTTCAGAACGTCCACTGCAGGACATAGGCCTCCCTAAAGATTTCCATAACGACCAATCACCAGCGGCCTGACTCCAGCGGCTCCCCGCCACTTTGATAAGGTCGTCTGTCCATTTACATAGCACTCATTTATAACTTGACAGTTTCTTTAGTTATTACAAAGTTTCTTTTTAAAGTGAAACTTTTATTACATCGTCTCAAACTTTTTGGTCTGTGTAGCGCATGTCGCGTGTATCGCGGCTGCCGAGTAGGTATACCTACTCGGCAGCCGACCGTCACGCGACATGCGCTACACAAAGCAGTGTTCGGAACCGTTCGAACAGTTTCACTTTTACCGTGGTTTCATAAAACCAAACAACATTTTTTTAGTTTTACTTTACATACTGCAATTTGGTTACAAGTTACACATAGACATGCCAACACAAAAAATATTCATTACTAATAAACCGGGTGAACTCTGTTTCGCCACCAGAGACACCTTTTATTTGCTATAAACCTCACGGAGCCCGAGACCTTTCCAACTAATGCAAAACCGTGGAAATCGGTTCGTGCGTTCTGGAGTTATAGCGTCAGGAAGGAAAGCCCGACTTATTTTTATAATTATAGTAGATTACAAGCTTCATATCAATCTAATCTATCAAACAATCTTTAACTTTTATTATTCAATGCAATACTATTTCATCATATCACATTAAGAAAGTAAAATCTGACGAATCAAATACAATTTTTATTTAAGAACCTATTTTTTGATGCTCCGATTTTTTTTTCAACTCAAACTCAAACATTTATTTATTCAATTAGACTTCTTCTAGAAGCACTTTTGAATCGTCATAAAATATTTTAACATTTACCATTTTTCAATCATGTTTTGCTTTATCATAGTTATATGTTATTACTTATTATTCTTATTAGATGTGTAAGTTCTTATTACAACCGACATGCTGACTACCTACTTAATCCTTAAAGTTATAGAACTATTAAAAGTAAAATGTTAAATAGCACATACGTGACTGTTGTTAACAATTAATTGACTCAGGCTACAAGAACTTTTGTAAATATTAAATTTCACAACAATTTATTTCAATATGCAAAATATTAAAAACAAAAGAAATTAATGTGCACTGCTTACCTTTATATAAAAACCGATTAAAGCAAGTGCCGGTTTGATAAAAATGCGTTTATTTCAAGTGTTTTCACTTATCTAAAATAAACTTTTATGTAGGGCATAGGTTATATCAGATTGTCCGACAAATAACTTTTAAATGTCAAACACCATATGGTTGACATTTGACAAGTCTTTTGTGTCATTGGTGATGTCAAATATCTGCGTAGATGCTGCCTAGACTCTAGGGTTTCTGCTTTTTTTTTAAATAAAGCTATTGCATAGCTTCTATCGCGGGCCTTGAGCGCGGGGACCGAATCCAGAAATTTAGTAACGAAAACGGCGCGGAGGTGTGGCTTGAAGGCATATCATGCAATAGCTTTACCGCGGCAGTCCCCGAGTGCCACACGTCTTTTTTAAACAGATTTAAAGTTTGAGGGTGTATTCCGTTATGCACTGCGACCACTGTAAGGTGTGACGTCAATTCAGTATACTGTGAAGCCGTTCCTTTATAGCCAGTTATACTGGTTACGATTTAAAACGGAACGCAATCAGTATACTGTCAGCCGCATTTTTTGACGCAGCATTCAAATGAGTGTATTAAAGTTTTCTAGAACATAAAAATAAACTGTTTTGGAGTACTGTCCAATTAAAAATATTTTAATTAATATTAATTGTAAATTGAATTTATAATATAATAAAAGTAAGTACTTTTTCATAAAAAAGAATAAAAAAGAACTTTCAGCTCGTATTGAACATTTTCAACACAGTCTAATAAAGTTAATTTTTGCAATTTTTCCATTGTTTTATTTATTAATCCAAACTAATTACAGAACTTTAAAATTTTCTGATTGTACTGTAGCTTTGTATAAGACGTTAGGCACTCGAGTGGTTTTGACTGATCATATTACTTGCTCTGTGGACTGATCACGTGATCAGTACTGCGAGTACCTTACCTCGAAAACGCCAGTGCTCACAGTAGAATATGGCGGCGATTAATGACGTCATAAATTTCCCTAGGGTACTGCGGCAGTATACTGGCAGTCCATAACGGAACGAATTTTTCTACAGTGATAGCACTGTGCAGTGGTTGCAGTGCATAACGGAAGACACCCTAAACCCTATATTAAGATTTTATTTGATTAATTATGGAGAATTATAGACAATAATTAATATTATGACTGATGCTACTAGGAGATTTTGCTCCGTTAAATGTGGTTAAATACATATTTTTAAATAATTACAATGTTTTGGAAACTTTTTACAAATAAGATTGATTTATAAATGTTACCTGACATTTATTGTGACAGTTGCCAATTCGATTATTTTAGCATTGTTGGAAAAATACATTTTGCAAATTAATATCCTCCAGATGTATAAAATTTTCGTTCAAAATGACCAAAAATATAACTGGCCCTGACTTGAAGAAAAGCGAGGCTGTATGTTATCAAAATATATTAAATCTAAATCAAAATGCCCGTTTTTACTGCAAATATACCTTCCGTTCTCAAAATTGGAGACAGAATCGAAATCGGTGGAAGAATCAAGGAAAATGCTAGAAAGTCAGTATTTGTCGACTGCTTATTTAGAAATATTTTACTACAATACATTTATCTCAACAATAAACTCAGAATCTTGCTAAATCTATATATTTACCTACATGTAATCTTTATTTTCTTTAACTTTAATTTCAAATTTTTTCCCATTTCCCAATATTCAACTTATGCATGGTAACACCTGCAGGATGTCAATAAACCTATGCGCTCAGGAAGGGGAAGAACCACGCGACGTTGTTCTTCATTTCGACGTGAGATTCCACCGGGACAATATTATTTCACTATCGAGAAGAAATGGTGTATGGATTGGAAGCGGGAATTTGGATACTAACTATAATATGTTTGTCCCTGGTACGATTTAAATTATGATAAAATATTGTTTAAGTATCATATTGTTATCTGTGTCCGCGGTTTTGCCCGCATTCCTCTGTTCCCAGTAGGTAGTCTTAACGTGATAGTATAATAGCTACATTCGCCTTCCTCGATAAAATATGAGCTATCTAATTATTGTTTAGATCGAAACAGTAGTTAAAAGTATGAACCCTATCCCTACCCTATGTGCCCTACTGGCACCTGATATTAGTAAGTACAAACAAATAAACTAACTCTTCAGCTTTATGTTATTAGTAGAGAATTATAAACGTATTCATCATATGCATAATCATTTATCGTATTCATCACACAAAGAGCTCCTTCGAATTAAAAGCAGTTTCATTAGCTTTATATTTTCAGGCACAATATTCCGCATAATATTCGAAGTGAAGGACACAGACGTGATCACAATCTACTGCCAGGGGAAGTTCCATTCAAACTTCCTGCCCAAAATACCGCTAACGATGGCGCGCTACATCGTGGCCTGGGCTGACGTGGAGAGGATCACGCATTGTTACTTTCATTTGGCGGATAAAGTAATAACTAAAGCCAGTAGCAGTTGGATTTAAGTAATATTAAGTTACAGTTCGTTTTTAAGCAATTATTATCAATACCGCACTGTAAATTAAATCTTTGATAAAGTACTGATGAGTTGATGAAACTCAAATTGTGTGTGACTATTGCCACAATCTTCGTGTTATAAAAAGTATGTGATCAAAAAATTGATGAGGGGCCGTCTAGGAATTCATAAAACGGAGAGGGAAGTTATAAAGCCTAAGCCTATCTGAGTTGTTTTATTTTTAAATTATGTTTGTATGCTAGCGCAAATGCTCTGTGGGCCTTATCTGTATGGTAGCACTGTAAAGTTGATAGTGATGAGTTAATATTAATTATTTTAGGGTGAAGGCGACGATCCTGCAGCTGGTCTCATGGCGACACCGTCTCCCCGGCCCGGGTTGACGCCTGTTCTTGCAGGTGAAAAACGATGGTAATTTTTAAATGAACTCTAAACACGACCGACTATTTTATCTATAATGAATGAAAATCACAGAACATCGTATGAATATTGTTTAATCGTAACCTCCTGTTATATAAAATCATTAAAATTTACCAATTAACTAAATCGTCAATACATTTTTAATTTTATCAAAGAATAAAGATTATTTTTCAGCCCAAGAATCGCAAAGAAGTCGTCACCAGGCTCCCCTCACCATGATTCCTCCAACGAAAGCTCGGATGATGAAATAAAACCTAGACCCAAAGCCGAAGGTCGCGCAGATAAATTTTTCTACGACACCCTCATGTGCCAATCACCAGACATGAAGTTTGGCTCTCCAGACACTTCTAAATATCGACGTGAAAAAGCCGAATACAGCAGAAAATACAGAGATTGTACTGAAACGGACAAAAATGAATCGGATTTATCGGAAGAGATTGCGTCAAAAAACATGGAATCCTCCATAGCTGAATCGGATGACAATATGTTGCCAGGTCTAGGTTTAAAAAAAAGAACGCGGCGCGGGAAATTCGCGCCATTTGCACAAGTTGTCAATTTTATGGGAAAGAGCGGGAAAAGAAATTAATTGTCAAAAATACGACTTCGCATTCCGCATGTAAAAAATTATTTTCTTTCTGTTTGGTAAAAATTTTGTATGTAGTTTGTGTTGTTTTTGTTTTCATTTGAAGAAATAAATGTGTATATGTATAGGTATATGTGGTATGATTTGTTTTTACTTAAGTAGGTAATAGCGATTTATTTTTTGTTGACGAACAACGAACAACGAACAACGAACAACGAACAACGAACACCGAACACCGAACAACGAACAATGAACAACGAACAACGAACAACGAATACCGAACACCGAACAACAAACAACAAACACAAACACGTGTTATGAACCTATGTAGGTTCATAGGTACATAGGTTCCTCTAATAATTACCTCTAATAATTAAGGCGTGTTATATGTATAACACGCCTTAATTATTAGAGGATGCATTGGGCCACCTAAGAAGGACTTGTACTTGATAGCGATTGCGACATCGCGCACACCTGCGATTCCAGAGAGTGTTGCGGCAATCACCACCACCGCGACGCTGCAGCTGCCCCGCCGAGGACGACGTGCACTGTTTTTTGCGCCTTCGAGGGTCGGTCAATACTATTTCAAAATTTCAATGAATATAAATTAATAATTGTAATAGTGTGATAAAAAAAGACGGGTTGCACTCCTGGAGTGCCGGCAGAAGTGAAAACTTGATTATTAACGTTCAGCATGTTTGATATATAATATAATGGTATATATTTTCTTAATTTAAATTTATTTTCTATTTTTTAGATCGGTTTTATATAAAAAGCGTGTTTTTTTAGTTTTTTTAAACTATTATTTATTTGCCATACGAACAAATCGATATCTGCGGTTTTGTAACGATAACATTCAAATCAAATGCAATAGGAAATACCATTGCAAGATCTTCTCTTTAAATACCCATTGAATTGTATAAGTATATCTACTAAGAGTTGATGGTAAAATTATTGATGACAGTTCTCAGTAGCTACTTGTCCCCTTAAGGCTGCAGTCTAGCAAAATTGCGTTTTCAACAAGTTATTTGACAATTTTTTCCCGGCTAATGAAATGATAAACTGAATTTTTTTTTCTTGTTTATCAATTAGTGTTATATACGCAATGCGCGTGAATTTTTTCACATTTGTAAAGTTACTTTATGTTACCTTAATCAGGGCCTTCAAGATAAGTCTCTTTCCCCCAAAGACATTTCGAGCTAAGTTTGTGCACTCACTACGTTGCAACCGATTACAATTTACATAATCTGATCAGCGCATTATTATCCTTATATAGTCGTTATTAAAAACTGCTGAATACAATTGCCGAAAAACTTATGATTTTCTTAATTAGAACGTTATAAATTCATTAAATTTCCCATTTTTTGCCTTACAAAATCTATTGATAAATACTGCTAAAAGTTATTGTTTCCATTAATTTATTCGAGTTGGTTGAAGACCAATGAGTATTAATC
>CAJQZN010040725.1:0-11058 GCA_907164685.1 Colias eurytheme
CCGACACACCACATATTATGTGCAGTTTATGTTCTACGCAACGTGGTCATCTCAGGTATGTACCTAGGTTTGATTCAACTATTGTTGTATTATGGTAGCAGAGCAAAATAAATAACAAACATAATTCGTTGATATACAGAGCGTGGTTCGCCGACCACTGGGTTTTTTGGGTAAAACGTAACAGTATTGCTGCACTGATTTTCAGAGGAGACCACTACTATTACTATTACAAATAAAAGTCAACACTGACAACTGATTACTATTACAAATAAAAGTCAACACAAAAGCTTGATTTTGCTATAGAATTTCTTCGGATGTGCCGCAGGGTTCACTACTTAGACCAATAGTTTTGGCGGTCTTCATCTATGAAAAAGTTATAATAGCAATATTTTTTCGTATTTTAGGAAGATATTATATTGTCTATTTGGTCTATTGATTCGAAATTAATATTCCTACATATACATGAAATCTTTAATAAAATTTCCGAATTTAATAAAACCCGGCTCTTCGAAATCTTCTAATCTTCGAAATATTGCTTATATGACAAGCAATATTTCGAAGATTATTCATTAATTTATCTAAAGGTGTAATTCTTTTATTTATTGAATTGTAAAATAACTAAGAGTATTCAAAAATCAAATTAAAAATGAAATAGTTTGATAATTTTGGTGAGGTTGTCCTTTATAAACCGACTTCAAAAAAAGGAGGAGGTTATCAATTCGGCCGTTATGTGTTTTTTTTTTATATATGTACACCGATTACTCCGAGGTTTCTGAACCGATTTACGTGATTCTTTTTTTGTTCGATGCGGGATGGTGTCGAATTGGTCCCATAAAAATTTTATTCGGATAGGCCCAGTAGTTTTTATTTTATGAGCATTTTTGTCTGTATTTGTAAATGTTGCAAGTGCAAGTTTGAAGTCGGTTGTTTTTAACGCAGTTATCACTTGTTATTATGATGATAATGAGGTTGATGATGATGATGATGTTATTGTTACAGGCGTTCACATACATAGTGACAGAACTGGCCAGTGGCGGGGAACTGGCCTCACAACTGGGGACAGTCGGTGAGCGAGTAGCTCGCCGGTTACTGGCTCAATTGGCGCTAGCTGTAGCACATATGCATACACGTCGGGTTGTGCACAGGGATATCAAGCCGGAGGTGAGTGTCAGAAGTGAAACTGCTTTGGTAACATTCAAAGATAAGAAAATGGTCGCCTTACTGCAAGACATGACGTATTGCCGGACGTGATCTTGGAATTTTACTCTCAAAACACTTCAAAATGATGGTTTTATTAGAATTGGATAAAAATAATACTAAAAATGTAGATGAAGAGACAAAATGGGAAGAGAAGTTAGCGCTAAATTAAATAGAAATGTAAAATAGTAATCTTCAAACAAGGAAAAACTATTGAATGATTTCAACAACATTAAATAAAATATGGTCTGATCATGACTATTTTAAACAAAGTTGATGGTGATTTTTAACTAAAATAAACTTTCCAGAACATTCTCCTAACGACGTCCCGTCTGAACGAGGCTAAAGTAAAAGTTGTCGACTTTGGTTTCGCGCGTCGTCTGCCTGAAAGTGAAGAGCGGCAACGAATGATGACGCCGTGCTTTAGGTAATTTGGATCTATTTGGACATATTTTTGAAGTAAAACTTCTTTATCGGGGTTGGAAAAAAATTTAGTGTAACATTTTTTCGTTACGCGTGACATTTTTCCGTTACGCGCCATCTTTTTCTTATCCCTACCACGCGTGATTCGACGTATTTCTGTAAAGTTGCATATAGTAAATTATTTTTTGAAAAATAAGGTCATAAAGAAGTTTCACTTCTTACATGTGTACACTAGTACACGCACACATTTTTTTTTTGTTTAGTTCTGACTATTTGAAAGCGGTTTTTAGTTTAAAAAAAATATATTTTAATTGATGCCAACGTATGATGTACAAAAAAAAATCGAAATTAATAGTTTGTTTACGTATCAAAAAAGCTTATTCCTAAAAAGATTCTATTTTATTTCAGTTTACCGTACGCCGCGCCTGAAGTTGTATCCTGCGTACGCGGCACGGGCTCAGGATACGGGCCCGAGTGCGATATGTGGAGTTTGGGCGTTATTTTTGTGAGTATATACTATTTACTAGTAAAAATGGCGAAAAAATTATAAAAAATGAAGAAAAAAAAAATTTTTTTTTTGAGAGGGGGTAGTTTGTAAATTTGCTAAGTTTGTGGGAAGTAAAATCGTGCTATTTTTTTGTGTGTTTAAGCTTACTGTGCCTATTTATAGTACATGCATTCTGCAGTAGATATTATGATCGCGGTTGAATTTATTATTTATTTATTATAATTTGCTAAATTAAGTTTCTTGTTATTAATTGTAGAAAATTCACTTCACACAAAACATTGATTAAAATAAATTTTGTATTTTTTTCCACTCAACGAAAAACTAAATACATATTGCTTAGCTAAATATCTATTTAGATATTCTTTATGCAATATGTATGTAGCTTTTTTATGATAAAATATTAGTATAATAATTATTTTTTCTCGTTTCCAGTACTGTATGCTCTGCGGCAAAGCGCCGTTCGCTCCGAGTTCTCGTAAGGAGCCGGTCACATCGCTCATGGACAGGATTCGAACCGGCACCTTTTCTATGGACGGTGAGTGTTTTTTGTTTGTTTGTTTATCTCTCTGTATATACTAGCTGTCCCGGAAAACACATGTGTACATGAATTCTAGTGTACATGCTTATAATTAGAAAAAATTATAAGCATGTACTAATGTACTAATTTTATTATTAATTTCCATATTATTTTTTTTTATATCAAATTTATTTATATTAATTTCAATAACTCTCTCAAAAAAATCTTTATCAGATCGAGAAAAATGTTCTCCTTTTGAATGTGGATTTGACCCAAAATCACTACCTCGAATTCCTTTTTCATTACATTTTTTTCTAATATTATAAATGCGAAAGTAACTCTGTCTGTCTGTTACTCAATCACGCCTTAACTACTGAACCAAATTGTATGAAATTTGGTATAAAGATATTTTGATACCCGAGAAAGGACATAGGCTACTTTTTACCCCGGGACATAGGATAAGTTTTTTAAGATCCCACGGGAACGGGAACTATGCGGGTTTTTCTTTGACTGCGCGGGCGAAGTCGCGGGTGGAAAGCTAATATGTAGCGACACCTCGCTCTGAATCGCGCAAGCGAAATGTTTTCGCTACAGAGCTATATATACAACTTTCCGACATCATCCATTGGGGCCTTCACGGCCGGCCAGTCGAGTAGACTGGTCGAGGATCCTCCCTTTTTCGATGGAGGAATTCCACCTTCCTTCCTCCACAAATACATTATTAATTTATTGAACGCGTACAGTACATGTTTTTTTATAACAGAGATCGATATTATACGAATTCGAATCCCCTTCATCTTTGAAATAAATATGTATTTTCCATTCTAGGCGCGGGTTGGGCCACAGTATCAGCGGACAGCAAGCGCATAGTTCGCGCATTATTATGCGTACGCGCAGCCGAAAGGATGGGAATACGGGCGTTATTGCAGGCCCTTGGTGTTAACGAGCCTGATAGTGATGCACAGGGCTTCAGGCTTGCGGTGAGTGGGGGGAGGGGGGGTGAGATAAATAAATAAATAATAATAATAATAAACAATCCACTATATCAGAAAAATTAAGAAAGTATCAGGACCTAGCCATAGAAATCAAAACACAATGGAATGTGAAAACAGTCCACATAGTTCCGATAGATCTATCAGCCACCGGTATAATCCCTAAAACACTTATACACAATTTAAACACTCTAGAATTACCATCACACACATTCAACATGCTACAGAAAGCAACCATCCTTAACATATGCCGAATAACGCGGAAGTTCTTAACATCATCCACTTTATCATCAACATACACAATATAAAGTATCCCGTTGCACGCTTGGCCTAGGCCCGCGTGTAATGACGCGCTTTCAAGTAAAGGAGTAAAAAAAATATAAAAAAAAATAATAATAAATATTATAGGACATTATTACACAAATCGACCTAGTCCCACAGTAAGCTCAATTAAGGTTTGTGTTGTGGGTACTAGGCGACGATAAATATAATATTTAATAAATACATATAGATAACACTCACACCCAAGAACAAATAATTGAGTTCATCACACAAATATTTGCCCTGACCGGGGATCGAACCCGGGACCGTCGGCTCAGTAGGCAGTTACTTTACCACTGCGCCAACTGCGTCGTCAATAAATTAATATTTCGGGACCATTTTCACACACGGCACAATCTGATCCCATACTAAACTTTCGCTTGTGTTATTGAAACCTGAAGGCTGTAAACATAGATACATATATAATTTTAAATAAATACTTATACAGATAATTAACAACCAGACACAGAGCAAACATCTATGTTCATCACACAAATATTTGCCCCGGGTGGGAATCGAACCCACGACCTCTGGTTTGGAAGGCAGGGCCACCAACCAAGTCAACCGGTCAGTCAATAGATACAGGCATAGAGAGGGGGCGAAACGCCCTAACGGCTACAATATAAGTGACTTCAATAAAAGTAGAGTTGACAGTTACCGTTTTTTATATATTAAAATAAATTACTTGAAAATAGTCCGTCTGAATCAATACACCTTTTGGGTTGATAAACTTCTAAATCTATTTGTATTTTTAACAATTTTTTTTCTCTCACAGGACATGACAAAAGCTGATCTCTACAAGCGCAGAAATAAGAACAAGCAGAGAAAGTCCAGTACCTCCGAGCCGGTTGAAACCGCCATAGAGCAAGAAGAAACCAGAGAGAACAGTCTTCTAGAAACCATAAACAACCTCAAGAACAGAATGAACAAGAATTCCATAGAGAACGATGTTGAACTCATAAAAGCCAACACACAAGACACGCCAGTCAACGAAACGGCTGAACCCACTTTCGATGATTCGAGCGATGAAGTACCCTCAGTCAAACCAGTAGAAAAGACCTACTCTAAACCCAAATCTAAACTAGATGACTATATCTATATTGAAAGCAGTCAAGGCTTGGAAGGCACAGAAGTAGCGTTCCCTAAAACGACGCGCAGAAAAGTATCTCAATCTCCCGTACCGAGGAAACGAAGAAAAATCGAGGGAAAAAAGGAGGGAATGGAACTACGTAGTCGTGTAGAAACACCAGAAAAACGTGGTAGAGGGAGGCCTAGAAAAGTTCCAGAAGGAACGCAAAAAGAGTCGATAGAAAATGAAAAGAGAGTGACAAGGAAACGCAGACACGAAGAGATGACCAAACCTGTGCTAAGGGAAAAGGGACAGAACGGCAGACAGAGTAAAAGCAATGAAAGTGTCAGAAAAGTTGTCAAAGCGAAAAGGAATAGGAAACCTTCGCCAGAAAAAGTCGACGATAACGTCAGAATGACAAGATCGAGACGTAGGCGTTTGGAAATTAGTCTGTCGCCGTCAGAAGTTAAAAATGTCGTCCCAACTCTATCTATAGAGTCGGATCGTCGAGTCAATTCCATAGAGAGCAGTAAATCTGCCAGAAACAAGAGAGTTAACAAGAGAAACGGTAAAGCCAAGGCAACGAACGCCAAGGCCAAACCGAAGGTTAACGGAAAAACGGTGAAAAATAACATGAAAAATAACAAGAAAAACGAGAAAAACGTGACAGTGAAAGTGACGGCGCCCGTGCGCACACGCTCCCGCGCCAACCGCAGGTGAAAACTAATTCGTTCCTACCCGCAGTATGAAAAATATCGTTAAAATATCGTTTTTCCACCCCCATAGACTGTTTACGATTCGTAGTTAATTCCAGCGTTCGAAAAAATTCCAAAAAAATCGATAAAAAAATCGAAAAAAAATATAGTGACGCAACACGGACGCTTGCTCATCGTTTAGTTTAAAGTTATTTATTTAAAAAAACAATTCTTTCTTAAGTTATTCTAACGCCTAGTTGGAGTGCGATGGACAAGTGTTTTCTTTTTTTTATTATTTAATGTTACTATTAATTTAAGGTCCCGTTTTCCCAAAATTACCATTAGATTTAATTCTTTGTTAATATGTATTCTGAATAGACAATTATTATTATTAATAATTAATTATTATTGTAATTAGGTAAGGTCGGATGTGTGTTTGCGCACTTAATAGTTAAATTGGTTATGTTTTATTTACATCCCCTATGTATTCGGTGAAATATACAGTAATCGATTATACCCAATGTGCCTTCGCGTTTTTTTAAATAAATTTATCATAGACAATCTTTTTTTTTCTTTTTAAAATGAAATTTAACTTGATGCCTGCGACAGATAAGAAATGTCATTAAAAAGAACTAATTAATTCAATTATACTATCAAGTATTATTACAAATATTATACATATATGGATTATTATCATGAATATGTATTGAGAACTACAAATATATAAAAACTATCGCAAGAATCAAGTATTCTCATACTATATTCTATCTGTCTGTTTGTTCATTCAACCTTATTAAAATCGATTACTGAATATTTTACCAATCTGTTGATAAATAATAGATGAAATAATATTAGAATTGTTATGCTCTATAGTACTATGACATGTATATTAACTTGTTCTAGAAAAAAAAGTTTAAAATTCCATTTTTTACATTTCTTTCCCATCATAAGTAAAAAGGTTTATATACAGGTTGAAATGTGGCTAATTAGCAACATTTTACTTCAGTTGTCTCTTTCTCGCTCACGATAGTTGAATCATGCCATCTCACTCTCACGTCGATCTAAAGTTGTGTTGGTAACCTATCTACACCTTTTTACTTATAATATTCATATTCTTTCGAGCATAATAATTTATTTTACAATCAAAATTTTTCACAAACAGTTGAACAGATCTCGGTATAATGTTGTGTATGTATATTCGTTTGAAATATTTAGTGTAATAGATATAAATTTGTAAATGAGTTTTCGTGTTTCTTTGATTTTATTCCCTTTAAAATTGCACTAATTGTAAATGAATTGAACATTTTGACAAGGCTTTGCGTTTAAAAATCATCTTTAAACTGTTGTGGTTAGTATGTTGTTAAATATATAACATAGTGCGATTTTCAAGGTAATTCTATCTACATCTCTTCCAAAAAATATATATTTTGTGAATGGTGAAAGTGCCAAAGCGTGCTTGAATTGTTGAATTTTTAGCAAATACGCGTTTTTAATACACAATTTTAAATAATTATCACAATGAATTGTTCTCCACGTATTTTTTTTTCTTAGATTTTTTTTTGTTTTAAGCGCTTTTACCAAAAACGTTTGTTTTGATTGTAAATACGTTAGAATTAGTACAAAAATCGGTGGAAGATTATCATTATTTATGTATGTGTTTATAATAATATGCAGGAACGCCGCTTCAAGTCTAGAGGCATATCAATGATTTTGCACTTATATATATTTCGTATCGTAGACTTGTGTTAATCTGTTCAGAGCTTATTTGAAATTTGTGATGAATAAAATATAATCTGTTTCAATTTTTAATATTTAAATTTGGCGGGTTCGCTGCTTGCTGTCAAATGTCAAATTAACTTTTTTTTCGCTGATTTTTTTTCTTTAAATTCACAGCAAGCGGCAAAGCTGATCGGGATTGTTGTAAATCATAGAGTTTAAAATAAAATTATAAACGATTCGCAATTTATCAAAATTGATGTAATTCTTCACCAATGAATGTCTTTCGAGTGTGAAACTCGTATTTTGTGTTCTTAGGCAATAATTTCGTTACTTTCGTGTACAACGCAACTTTATTTAGTAGTCGAATAACATCTTGATGTGTTTAAAACGAAATGTAATGTATTTTTCAATGTACCAAGTCGAAGATACATACATTCAAATTTTTTGGGAAATTGTAAATTTCCGAATGCTTGATATGAAATAAGCTACGTCATTTGAAGTGCACTTAATGGATTGAACCAAAAAAGATTATATAATTTTATAAAGTGTTAGAAGTTATTATTGAAGAGTCGGCGATTAAATAAATGTTTTTGTAAACACGAATGCCGGCTGGAGATATTGGATTGTAATAAATATACCATTTTAACATTTTACATTGTTTTATTTTCTCCTATTATTTATGATCGAACCGAGGTGTAACTCAATGAAAAGGAAAGAGATATCTTAATGATATCTGGAAAAAACGACTACACAAGGTGTCTAACACAAAAATTGTGTAAATGAATTTTAATAAAATCAAAATCGAATATTTGCTAATATAGCTTATTGGGGCTTTAAATAATAGGGCATGCTGTGTACCATATTATTTTGTTAGTGACTGTACTCAGGGGTTACATTTATACTGCATAGATAAACATTTTTTCAGTCAACCATTTTATTTAACCATACAATGATACAAAGGTCATTATTTGCTCAGTACTGATGCTTTTTCTTTGAGATGGATGGCATTAGTAGTCTACGCTTAGTGCTTGATAGTAGAATCATTCAACCTTTATTAAACATCCTGAGAATAAAAACGTATAAATACATCTCTAAAGCTCTCAAAATAATTTCTCTATTTATTCCTAATACCTAAAACTCCTCCTCCTCCTTCAGTCGAAATCCTCACTGCTGAGGGTCGTGATCATTTTGGAGTTGTGATTTCCTAGCTATTTTACGCCATTTGTCTCGATCTTCTGCGATGTGGATACCTAAAACTAGCATTATATTACTAACTTTGCTACAACTTGATAATTTTTTCTCATCTACTTACTTACGTTTTTCATTTTTTTATGATATTTCATCCTACCTTATTATAAAGGCGAAAGTTTGTAAGTATGGATGTATGGATGTTTGTTACTCTTTCACGTAAAAACTACTGAATGGATTTGAATGAAACTTTACCACAATATAGCTTATACATCAGAATAACACATAGGATAGGTTTTATCCCGGAAATCCCACGGGAACGGGAACTATGCGGGTTTTTCTTTGAAAACGTGAAATGTGTGTTTGCGTACATGATACATCGGCGGCGAGTACCAACCCTAAGCTATTATAGCTAGCAATTATTTATGCCTAAAGTTGACTTTTGTTAGGGCCAAGTTAGACAGTGAACCTTCTGTTACTAGGTATTATAATATATTCCGTGGTAGATGATTTTAAAACTACATAATCTATATTTATACTAATATTATAAAGCTGAAGAGTGTGTTTGTTTGAACGCGCTAATCTCAGGTACAACTGGTCCGATTTGAAAAATTCTTTTGGTGTTAGATTTCCCATTTGTCGAGGAAGGTTTATAGGCTATAATATATCATCACGCTAAGACCAACATGAGCGGAGCAATGCGCATGAAACCGCGGGACACAGTTTGTAATAATATAAAATTATAATTTTTAAGGTCTATACTTTATAATATGTTGTCGAGGACTAATACATAAATAATTAAATCAAAATCTCTACAGTAGTTTTTGCGTGAGCCGGAGTCAGTATTGTACACTTATATGCAGATTTTGGAGTTATTTATATAATAATTATTAATTTAACGATAGATTTTGTGTCGTGTATAAAATCAGTTTCTGATAGGTTAGTAATAAGTATCATACACAAAATTGTAGTATCGCTATGTCTAACCTGAGTTATATTAATTCATTAGGTCCAAAATGTGTTCATAAAATATTATTCAGATACATATTTGTACTGAAGCTGCTAAGGCAAAACAATAACTTTTGCCGATCCAACTTATAGTTTGGTAATAATAGATCGGCTTCAAGGGAAAAAATAAAACCACAATGTATTTTTAATAAATTTATTAAATAAATAACTAAATAATATTATCATTTTGATTATACAACATTGTAGTAAACAATGGTATAATAAAATAAGGCTGATTACAATGGGAACTATATTTTCTATCACCAAAATTTATATTTGTCATCAAGTTGTATCACCTAATAAATAGATCTATCACCACGAAATATTTTCGTTCTCAAATAAACAAAAATTGTTCCCAGGTATAAATTATCAAATTAATATTAATTTATGTGTAAAATAAGAGATCGATAACCAATAAAATTATATTACATTACATGAATATAAACTTCGTTCTTATAATAACAGTTTTGTTACTTAAATAATAGCTCTGTGCTCAGAATGGTAGATCTGTCACCAAATAAATCGATTATCGATCCCTGACTGCGACTCTTTTTTATTTGATATTTTGTTACCAATACAGTAGTAACATTTTATTTCGTTCAGATATTAAATTCATAGTATTCGTTACCAATTTAATACATCAATTTATAATTTTAATGAAAAAATGATCAATTTACTATTCTGTCTTTCTAATTATCTAATTTCTATCTTTAATTAAGTGTTTTATCTACTAGGTATTCTGATAGCCATAAGCCAGCTATTTTAAACCAGCGCTGATTGTTCAGTGGTAATTATTTTAAACGATAAATATTGATTATTTTGACTTTAATTGTTTTATTTACTACTCTGCTAAAAATTTTATTTTAATATAATTTATATATACTACCAGTGGAAATTTAGAACCTTGGTAGTCTAGTTAAGTAGCAGAATCTTTTGGTTGAAACGATCATGACAACCCTAATTTTTTATTTGAACTTAATGCAATTTTCTAGTAACATAATATGATTTATTGGTGATCTCTTTAAATTAGTTTGCTTAAATACTTATTAGGACACACCTATTATAATACATACAAAAACATTTATTTGGTACTAGACCTTATATCTCAGGATTTTAGGTGATTTATTGTGGAACTGATTTTGCATTGTTTGGTGACTACATTTTGGTGACAGATCTACTATTTTGAGGACAAACCCTATTATTTAAGGAACACAAAACTAATTAAATTGGTGATAGCTTAAATGATACCCATAATAATTAGGCTAGGCTATAAATAGGCTCAATGTCGAGTCTCCGTAGTTATTTTCAGTATTGTTTCATTTATTGCAGTATTATTTGAGGGTCATATTATCATGGTCACTTTTTATGTAGTTAACATAGTATAAAACAAAGTCGCTTTCTCTGTCCCTATGTCCCTTTGT
>CAJQZN010040726.1:3172-26446 GCA_907164685.1 Colias eurytheme
GGAAAAACCGTCAGCTGATACGGGAGGCTACAACCGCTCTTCCCCCCAACCGAGCTCCAGCTGACGTTCACGAGGCTTCATAATACTATACTTTGATGCATTTTACTAATTACCGCTTGAGAGGAACTTGGTCATAAAATCTGCTGCTGGCTCCCGGACCAGTTTAATAAATTCTTTTATATCAAAGATTTATTATTTTTAAATAAACTTAATGAAACTAATGAAGATTGAAGTAGGATTATAGTCGGTCAGTTAATGCAATTTACCCCGATGGATTCTGAATTATAATATTATTATAACGTTTTTACTATACGATCAAATTGACTGAATTATCCAGTATAAATAATTATGAGACCTTTAAAACTTAAGGATTTGTTGTTTTTTTTTGTTTGTATAGAAAATGAATGATATTCTACTCAAATTAAAATTCTTACAAATTCAATTGTTTGAAATTTCCAGAATCACAATATTGCTCGATCTGTATGAAATTATATTTTCCTTTGAAGTGACTGTCCGGAAATATCAAATTAACAGAAAACTCATTTTATCTTTTAATGATTAATATTCAGTCATTCCAATACCATACAACAAACAAAATTAAAATAAATAAATGCGAAAATTTGTGAGAATGTTTGTTAAGATTGCACGAAAAAAATTGAACGGATTCGGATGAAACTTTACAGTTTCGTCAGGATAACACATAAAACACAGAAACACAGAAATACTCGATTTTGCCCGCGGGTTCGTTTGGGGGTAAAACCGCGCGGCACAGCTAGTCGTAAATATGATTTCAATAAAAAATAATGTACTTGCAAAATAAATATTTTATATATATTAATTAGGAATCTTGTTATATTCCTAAGTCCTAATAAAACGTAATAAATTAAAAGTGTGTTCTAACTAACCTAATTAGTAATAACTAAATAAGCTAGTCAAGGTCTCAACCCAGCTCTACGGGTCTAAGATTCATATTAACAATGCCCATTCCCCAGAGGGACTGATATTCACCACTATATAATTTTGTAACCTTAATAAATATTGATATTATAATTACTAAGGAGTCTGCGACGTAGGTTAGCGCTTGAGTAACATTTAATTCATACAAAATTTGACCTGAATTATATGAATACTAGCGGTCCGCCCCGGCTTCGCCCGTGGTACATATTTACGTTTTCCGGGATAAAATATAGCCTATACGGATTCGGAAGAATCCCTCTAAGAAATGGTAAAAGAAATTTTGAAATCGGTCCAGTAGTTTTTGAGCCTATTCAATACAAACATACAAAAATACAAAGGTTTCCTCTTTATAATATTAGTATAGATTATACACGTCGTGTTAAATATACAATACTATTACAATGTTCTAATTGTATAAATTTACACCCTAATGTTATAATTTATATGAACATTTGTCTGTGTATAAATAATGTAAAGCAATATTAATTATAAACTATACCTACTTATATTATATGTTCAATATTCATTATATTATGACCATTATGGGAATAATAATGAATGATGATGATATTAATATTATGAGTCCGACTCGCACTTCGCTGGTTTTTTTTATTTAAATCTACATACATTAAAATTACCTTCATTTACATAGACATACATAGACTACATGTTCATTATTTTTATGAAAACGGGTCATGATAATAAATTCGTTAAAAAACTCAGTCTTAAACAAGTAAGTTCCGATCATTCCACCAGGTAGGTTTTTACAATAAATCCGTATTCTATACCCGCATTTATGAAATAATTTAATATAAGAGCGAGTAAATGAAATGAACAATAATATTCTCAGATATCGTCAGCATTTCAGTGTATTGGCTTTTATTCGCCACGTCAGCAAATACCGGGCTTGTCAGACCCTATTCGGAAATTCTCTTATTACAAATATTTTACACGAAATCTGTTCATGTAAGACAAAGGAATTTTAAATTATTTGATTGAATCTTTGAGAATGTGTGGCATTTTTAAAATAAAAGTTGGAATGTGAATCGAAATGTTTAGTTTTATAATAATTGAAAGAAGTTTCAGTTCCATAATACAGTTTCCATTTATCCCCTTTTTTGCCTAATAATTCAGAAATTGTGTGGCTTTAGATATAAAACCTAATCAAAACACATTATATTCCATAATATGTTATCAAAACAAAACCACGATCCAAAAGCATGTACCAAATTGCCAATAAAAGTTTCAAATCCCGGCAAGACGAAAATCTGTACACAGACGCAAATACACGAAAACTTTTATCCCTTTTATTTTTATGTTATTAGAGCGAAATGACAATAGTAATAACTGAATACAAAGCAGTTTGCTCAGTGGTCAAATACGTTTCTGTAATTCGTGGGAACAATCCGCAAACATAACAATCCCTAGGCATTATTCCGAACTTGATTTCGAGGAGCGAGCTCCAAGTTTTCTCAAACAAATGTAGGTTACATTTACAAGCACTTATATATTATGCAGAATCAGCATTGTGACTGTACCTATGTTATTTCATGCGCTTGATGCTGAATAGTATTACAGGGATTGTAATAATAGAAGTGCTGACCAAATTTTGTTTACTGCAGCTAATCTTCAATAAGACTAGCCTAAGATATTATATTACAGTAAAGATCTATTGTGGTAGATGGATTTCATGTTAAGTGTCATCGGAGATCGAACGGACGACCTCTCGACCTAACCTAACCCGTATATCGATTGTTAATATTTTAGAGTCAATAGATAAATTTGCAATTAAGCATATAAACATCTGATCAATTCAAATATATTGAATGCATTTGAAATGTATTTATCAATCTAAAATATTTACTCAGATGTCATAGTAATTAGTATTTATTATATATTATATTATATTTAAGTAAAATTTGAAATAAATATGAGAAAAAAGTTATAAATAAGATCGTCTAAAGTTTCGAGCTTTCAAAGTTAAAATATAGAAGCAATCAAAAATCTTATTCGATTCGCCGCTCTCCTTAATTGCAAGTCAATATCTGAAAACTTAATTCAAAAGCCACGATTTAATTTAGTTAATAAATATAATATAAATGCGCTTTTGAAGCAATGCCAAATAAATTAAATTGCTCCAAATTTTCATTAATACTATATATACAACACTATTCTTAATCATAGTAAATAATGTTAACTAGTTGCCTTATTCTTATCACTTAGGGAAAGAAAAATAGAATATTATGTTGTCCGATTATAATATACTCTAGATATGCACACAAAATTTCATGAGAATCAGTTCGGTTCGGAGAAGTTAACTTCAATAGTCAATACTTAATATTATAATGTTGAAGAGTTTGTTTGTAAGTTTGAACGTGCTAATCTCAGGAACAACTGGTCCGAATTGAAAAATTATTTCAGTGTTCGATAGCCCATTTATCGAGGAAGGCTATTGGCTATATATTATCATTACGCTAAGACCAATAGAAGCCGAGCCACGCGGGTGAAACCGCGAAGCGCAGCTAGTACTAGATAAAGTCATTGTTTAACTGGATATAAAAAAAACAGGCACAGATTATTCTAGTAAATAAACGAATCTGCTAAGTAAATATAAAATATTCGTATTCGTACTCTTTAAAAGACTCTAAGTACCACATAAGCTCAATTTGCTATTTGTATTTTTCCACCACAAGCATATTCACACGATTTCAACCATAACCCATTACAGGAACCAGGAAGGGTCCACAGTTCAACCAGTATAAGTTGATGGATCGTTGATATATTGTATAGGCTCTTCGTTACACCGTGGGCGGCCCTGAAAGCCTTACGTGTTAGAGTCTAATCAATTTTCGTAGATTATAATGTCAGCTTATTAACGTAGGAATGTTATAGCCCGGACCCATGAATTGTGCAGGTAATAAACATATTTATTTAGTAAGAAAAATCTAAACCACTTTCAAATTGTATGTAAAATTTTAATAAAATCAAACTTTTAATTAAAAAAAGAATCATTAAAATCGGTTCACTTAGTCGAAAGTTTTGAGCCAATAAACAGAAAAAAAATGCAGTCGAATACTACTACTTATTCCTTTTTTTTTTTAAAGTCGGTTGAAAATATCTAATAACCAGAAGATAGATCGATCAATGATTGACGGGTATCATTTTTGAGGCAAGATTGATGTTTGTGTGCAAACACATATCGGATAGATAGAATATGGAGAAAGCAAAACCTATCTACGAGTCTTTAATAAAATTCATACGATTTGTTTCGTACAGGTCCTTATCAGAAATTCTAAATTAATTTTACTTATTTTTATAAAAATTTCAACATTGATCGCTTTGATCTATTTCATTTTTCAAATCATTACATACTATAAAAAGTCGCTTTCTCTGTCCCTATGTAGGTATGCTTAATATTTAAAACTACGCAACGGATTTTGATAGGGATTTTGATTTTTTTTATTGAACGTAAAAAATATGTCTAATATATATGTCTAATAACTTTATGTTTCATTATTACTAGTTAAGATATTACATTATAATATAGCTTTCAAGATAATCTTTAAAAATGGCCCAAACTTTTTCGTTTTCAATTTATAAAAAAAGGTACATAAAGCAACAAATCTTCTGAAATTAAGTGCAAATAACTAAATAGCGATTGGAAATGTTACTATGGTATATCTTTACCAGAAAATTAATGTACAGATACGCCTAAAATCAGTTAACGAACATGTTTCTAATATGTAGTTTGATGCCAGCCAGTAATATTTTAATATTATGTATGTTATTTTAATGTTGTGAATGTGTAATAAATATTATTAAGCGTTTCCAAGAAATTTAATTTCATAAGGAATATTTTTCCTATAGATCAACCGTCATAATCTACAGCCGTCCCTATCCTCACAGAACTTTCAATATCTCTGGAAAAATAACCAATACATTTCTATGAAAGTTAGGAAGGGTTCCGATGAAATTTGACCCCCACCCTATATGCCCTACGGTACCTTACATGTAGGGCAAAGTTATCGAACAAAACTTGTAGGAATTGTCCCATTGCGATCCGAATGTCTTAGGGTCCGTAATATGATTGCGTAAGAAGTGACATTGTATTATATTTTACTGAAGCCAAAGTGTTTTTTATGAGTTATGTGATAGCGATATCTCGTATTGATTTATTGTGATCTTACTTTCATATGGAAGATATTGCATATCTGTCTATTGTGCGAAATGGTATGAAGATTCTTCTTTTTTATTGTTAATAAATTCCTCTCTTTGTGTGCGAGTAAGGCTCATTCAATGGATATAAGGATTTCTCATTGAAAAATATTAAAAGTTGGTACCTATTGTTTTGAACTGAAATCATATATGAAGGCTTTTCTGAATGATAAAAATATTAACTATTTTGGAAAATGTATTATGTAGGTACGTGCGGATCGCATAAATAAAAGTCAACAATATAAAAAAGACTAAAAACAAAAGTTACCTACCTACATCGTGTAAAATATTAATAACACTTTACGTCAAATTTCCAATATTCATTTCAAAATATGTAATAAAACTATAATATTACCTTCATATCACGTCGTTTAAATAATTACTATATCGGTTATGGTATCGCATGTTTTTAAAAAAATGTAAAATAACTATAATTTGATGATCAAACTATTTCTTATTTTTTACATCTTTGATGATAAAACTATTTATTTTCTTTTCGTCTCATTTATTCAGTTAAAAATATAGAGCCATTTAGCCCTTACCTTCTCGAGGACTTATAATTTTTTATTTATTCAAGCTTAAATTATTTCTTAACATTTCTAATATTGTTTTCAAATTATTAGTGTTCAAAACTTACCAACAGAATCCGTACACCGGAACAACACTGAAACTCCAAGCAAAAGAACCAACGCTGAACGCGACCACATCATCACAAGTTTTAAATCACAAAAAACTCAAAATAAGTCACAATCAGTCTGGAAAAATCATTTCAACACGAAGCGTATTCATAGAAGGTGGCCATATTTTTTTTCAATCCGAAAAGAAGCACGCAATTCGTATTTCGAATTTCGAACAGCGATGTTTTTTTTTAAAGCGCGGCAGTAATGGCCTTGCGCGGCGTTCCATTCGCAACTGTACCCGCTAACTTTCGGGCCAAGGAGCGAAAAGACCGCGCATGCGCGAAACAGCTCCTTCAAACTTATAATATGCGAGGAATCTTTTCATTGCCTCAACGGTTCCTAGTTGAATTATAGCTAGTCTTTTGACAATTTAAATTGAGCCAGTATGACTGTAGGACATGTTCGGTATTAAAAATATTTAAACGTTCCATGTATTTGATTCTCTTTCATGCATTTATGTTTAGATTAGATGGCTTCTCGTTTCAATGATACCAACGAAACGTAAAATTTAAAATGCATAGCTTGAGGTGAATGATCTTTAAATCGTGAGTGGATTCATTTAAATAAATGAAGTTGAAAGATATAAAAAATACAATTGTATGTGCAACTGTTTAGTGAAGGAGTAAAACTCTCTTGGCGTTTTATTTTTCAAACGAATATATTTTAGTGTTTGAAAAAGTCTTAATCTAGATGGAAATCATTTACTTTGCAAAGCACATCGCTGGTTGTTAGAGAGATAGGATAGACGCAATAAATGCAAAAAAAAAAAAACATAGAACCGTTTAATACAAAATTTTCCGATGTTTTATTTCATGTTATAGATTATTTAATTATATCTTTTAATAATATTAAAAATAAGTATTCTAACGTTTTACTACTACTATTTCGGGTTTACCACAAAAGCTACAGAATATAATATGTGACAAGATAGAACAATCATACTTTTTTATTATTTTTTTTATCCAGATTAGTAGATACTAGAAGCATCGTCCAATCTGTATATTCACCATAAATGTAATTAATATCCAACAATTAAAGTAACATCGCGAACATAATGAAATAAGCTCGGCGATTCTATAAAAAAGTTCTTACAATTCAGACATTCATTGTACTACTAAGACTTTATTAAAAGCGTTTATTATATGACAATAAGGTTAATTTAAGACCCCATGTTAGTAATTAATTAATTAATTTTCATTAATAATTTATTTATTTTCTTCGAACCGCTCGGCGCAGATCCAGAATCGGTTTCCTCGAAATGAAATCTCAAAATAAATATATGTAAATGGAATAAAAACTATGTCCTTTCTAGAATTGAACTTTCAAAGCCGATATATTTTTCATCCATTACTTAAAATAAACTTATATAAACAATTATTTACTGTTCTTTTTATGATGAAAATTATCTACACACTAGTGTAGTTAATATTATATTTTCAACCTATATTTTGCACCATTTTCTGTTTATACCTGACCATTACAAAATTTTATTTATTCAAGTATTCTGCAAACTATCAAAAATGTAGGACACCGATTAACAGCGCCAGCAATTGTTAATTATTTAACTGAAAGCCAAATAAAACTCGTACATAAGTCACGGCTTCAGTTAATTTAACATTAAAGGGTTTAAATTAGCACCTAGCGCTGTAAAAGCCGTTAATTTTGCAATATTACGCCGTGAACATAATTGCAGTCGTGTTTCACCTTGCACTGAATAAAACCTCGTGTGTAATTAAAATGTTTTGAATTATTGAGTTTAAACTGAAATTCTTGTAAATTATTTTGTTATACACTTTATAATTTATTGTAGAAAAACTCGCAATAAATAAGCAGCACGAACATAAAGTCTTTTGTCATATAAGAGAACTTATAATCGCACTACCTTGCCCCGCGTTTTCAGCCGTGGACAAATCTCCGACACTTTCATTTCTAATTTTAACTCATTAAGGTTTCGCGTTTGATTAAAGAGTATGTTTAACACTGAGTCTTCATCTATTCTTATTCAAAATTTCATCTCAATCCGTGCTGTAATTTAGCCGTAAATGCGTATCAGATAACATACATTTGTAGCAAATATTACGCACTGAACATTAGCTTCAACATTATATTATAATATAGATGATTGTATTTAAGTAGATTTAACTTGCACACTGGAACATATTAGATTAGAAGCATTGTAACGCTATGCCAAGTTAATTGAAACAAATGAATAGCGTAGGTTTTCTATTAAATTCCTAGAAATCGCGCTATATAATAACAGTATGCGTAGTACTATTATATATTCTGTGGTACCGTGTACCTAGAGGTATTTAAATATTAAATAGTACACTAAATAACTGTTAGAATTTGATTATTCGTAACTGTCGTAATTAAATTATAATTTGTATTATTTATTTCTTGGCTATTTCTATTCATTGGATACAATTTAGTCTGTGTATTGTAAACCTGTTAAAGTACGGTGTTTTTGATCTCCCATTCTGCTAGTAAATAAAATTAAGGATGGGGTACTATATGGTATAGATACCAGCACGCAAAAATTTATGCTAAGTATTATTTGATTTATATCTTAATAATTATACCAGGTACAAAAATAGTATTTGCAAGTTATAAGAACCAATTTTCCATGGTATAAAACAAGCGAAGTTAACTAAAATAGTGGTGTTATCTAACAGTAGCTTATTATGGCCACAATTATTGGTATCTCTGTAGCAAATAGAGTTTCGGCGTAACGATCTTCAAAGTAACCAACATTTAGTACGCCTTTCGTGTCGCATGACATCCAAACTTCTACAATAATTTGCAGAAATTCTGCATATTCCTGCATGCTTTTCGAAATTACCTCTTCACTTAACCCAATATCGAAACTGAATGTACGCAATCGAACACATTGCTACACAAACTTTCGAAAAATCCAATTAAAATCAAACGGTAATTAGTCAAACAGATTTTCGCCTCACTAAACGATACACTCAGGACCAGAAAAGGGAAATGCAGGGAGCATAACTAAAGCAGAATTTAGCTGTATTTGCTGGAAGCCGCGATACCGCTTGATTGATGATGTTTAGCTTGGCTGACGCAGCTAATGTGTGTGTTGAGCTCCAACCCTTCACGTCACTATGGTCCCTATTCAATTGTTATAAGGGCGAAAATGTCGGTACATGCGCTATATCAAATTTGTATTGCAATCGTCCTGAATGTCTGGATAGATTACGATTCCATCGTCTGTGCCACATAACACATTATAAAGCGGTTTATTTCAGTGTAATGAACATTAAGAAAATTTCATTTGATCGAGATTTGGCTGGAGATATTTATGGTATTAATTACTGGAGAAGCTTTTGATTATTTTTACGAGCCGTAAATTGTAAAATGAACATTTAAGTTTCACATATCATGATCATAAGCAAACTTAACTTGGTCTATAGAAAGGAAACAACAGGTATAGATACTACAAACACGCTCTTTTTAACAAACTCTATTATAACATTAAAATTTAAACAGTATAACTCATCCAATATACATGCATATAATAAAATGATCAGACAAACTCACTGATATTTGTTAAATACTAAAAACCTAAGCTAAAAACAAATACATATATATATAAGGCCCCGGTAACCGAATTTATTATACCCGCCGTCACGCGTAACAGCATGTAAAAATACCACTTAAAGCGATCGCGCGAATGTGAAAATCACGCACGCCTGATCGAACCATAGGTACAATAACATCGCACCCTAAAACTCCTATAGATTTCCCATTCTTTCAATAAATCTTTAATTCACTAAAGTGAAGTCCCGTGTGCCGTGTAGGCGGTCTCATCCTATATATTATCTCTGATCGATTTGAAGTATGCGATCAGCAGTATGTACCCTACAGGACCTTTTATATTAGTCTCCACCAAGGGACACATACCCTTGTAACGCCTACGTTCTATCATGTTCCAAAGGGACTAGTTTCCACATATTATCATTATTTAAATCTCTCTTTTTTACCGCATTGTGATAAGTAAACAGTTCTTATTTTATACTTCTTGTTTGCTACTAGATTTTTATAGGCTTGTATACTATTGCTTTAAATAATCATAGGTAATCATAACACAAGTTATAACGTCGATTTGCCAAAAATAATCTTTTAATACAGGCATGAAATGTAGATAAATCTTTAGCAAAACATACTATTTCGGATCCTAAAATTCAATGCGTTTTTATTGCAAACATAAACGTATTTGGTCTATCAAGTTGAATGGTAGACCGTACATTGCAAAATACGAAAAGTTCACGAAAATAACGATTTTTTTTACAATGATCGCATCCATCAACTATCACTTCAACACGTCATTTTTCTGCTACCACTGGTCACAATGTAACAGTTTCAACTAACATTTAGATAAAAGAAACACAAACAGCAGCGAGCAAGTAAACATGCTAAAACCAGCTTTAACACGACAATTCAGTGCTCAAATGTTCAGTATTTTATACGCCAAGTGTTGCCAGACCAGTAAACAGGGTTGTTTAGGCGATATGTTGTTGTTCTATTGACCTTTTTGTTAGCAATGAAACTTTAAATGCTTTGTAATTTTATTTCGGGATTTTCTTTTCATTTGGTGCAATTGTTACATTGTAAAGTCATACTTGGTTACTATTTTTTAACACACAAACTAAACACGTAAACGGCTAGTTGCGTTTTTTTATAAATCTATCAGCGCAAAACTTCATCCATATCTGTTTAGTCGTTCTAGCGCAGCGTGATTATCTCACAAACATTTTTTGATAAATTTGTGTAGAGTTTTTAGCTTTATATATGAAGCGGGAAATTTTAAATTTAATAAAACAATAATAACTAGCTTTCCGGATTATGATTTAATATAATTCAATCTTACTGCAAGTATTTCTTAAAACTCATAATACTTATGTTTCACAGGAACCAATACACTCACTTTGAAGTTCACGAGGCTTCTAATACCAATAACATGGTTGGCTAAAATTCGTAGAATGTATCATTTCTCAATCAATTAGCCAAGTAGTATAATGTTTATTTTATACGATACTAGCTTTCCGCCTGCGGTTTCGCCTGCTTTGTCTTTAAAACCTTATAAATTATAAATGTACTAAAAACTTCCTCTTGAATTACTCTATCTATAAAAAAACGCATCTAAATCTGTTGCGTAGTTTTAAAGATTTTAGCCTACATAGGGACTTATGGACAGAGAAAGCGACTTCGTTTTATTCTGTCTAGTCATACATTAAATTACCACTAATAAAAGTAATGGCTTTTCTTCAATAATTTTTTAAGTTGTTAGGTGAAGAACTTTTGTACATGTAACGTAATATCATTACGTTTGCTTTGATAAACAAACATTCAGAATTACTGTAATTGTGTCTACGATTTCCTTTGATGTGTTTTAGTAATAATTTCATATTATCACGAAAAAATTATGATAAATCAATATTTTCTTCGTAAGAATCAAACATATGTGATTGTATTTATTACTATGTATTTATAACTCCCTATGTAATATATTTCGTAGGGTTCCCTTTTATTTTCTTGGAAAAATAATATAAAGTCCGCGAACTTAACAACGTATTGTTTTAAAAGGTGTATAAATAAAACCAATTTTACTCATACAAAGGTTTTATTTACTTTTTTTATTTTTCTAATCCGTTCTTTCTTTATAATCATAAAATGTTACTGACACTGATATTTTTATCTTATTAAAATAACAATAAACTTTTTTTTATATTAAAATTTCATGCAATAAATACATTAATTAAATCCATTTTCACTTTCTTATGTTTCGAGAGAAACCTCTACCCTTTAAACATATTAATACATGGAAACACCACATATTCTATACCACAGTTTAAGTTTATAGTCTTACTACATGCCTTGCTATCCTTACCTTTAGGTAAGTTTAGGGCCGATTTTTCAATGCTTGGATAAAACTTATTCGTCGAATAATGTATAAAACTACCATTTTTAAAACATATTCTAATTGCCCGTATTTGACAGTTTATGTGACATTTTAATATTATCGTGTAATACTTTATTGGACGGATAAGTTTTATCCAAGCATTGAAAAATCGGCCCTTAGTTTACTAAAGTCTATTTTTTATTTTAATCATGTTAACCCTTACCATTTATATGAATAGTCATCTTCATAAACATGTTTATTCGTTCATTCGTCTCTTCCTATTATATAAACACGCATTAGTGGTAAAAAATAATGACATTTCCAGACGTATTTAACCCAACCAAACAAATCACGAAGGATGACAAAGTGGTTATTACGGTCTTCATAACCCTTCTTTTAAGCACTCAAGTGGTCTGTATTGTTGAATGCACCCAGATATGCAAGTATCAAAGCAAAACCAACTAATTAGCTTTATTAAGGTATAAAATCAAAGCTAATATTTGAACTTAAGCGTGATTAATGGAGAATGTTTTGAAAGCGTAGATGTTAGTGTTTACTCTGGCTTAAGGGCATTTAGGTTCGATTACTAATGAAGAAGTATTCTTGAACTTTTCTATAGTCTCTGATTGATAATACATATAATGCTTATATTAGTTGTATTGAATTACAAATAATATTTATTCTTTAAGTATATTCATAATTCATTCTTGGTGTCAATTGTGTTCTTGTTACCGTCTAATTTTAATGTAATTTCTGATATCTAATAACGTGGAAGAACAATACCAGGAAGCAATTTCTATCAAATTCAGGAAGTGGTCCTTATAAATTAAACTGAGGATAATAATGTTTATTATATAATTATACGTTATTACTTATATTAAGAAAAATAATAAAATATATTATATATATTGTTCCTTTGTCGTGACGATCACAAACCAACCTCTTCAGTTCATGAAAGTAGGTCTTGTGTTATATTTTACTAGTAATTTCCAATTGTAATGGGATAGGGATTTTTTCCAAGATAATGGCAGTAAGCCCTGGTTACTACATAATATGCTTCTGCTTAAAATTTCTGAGAACAACCTTCGTTATTGTTATGAGGAATAATATACACATTACGGATATGTATCGAAATTTTTACCTCATTTTAATTCCAAATTAAAGAGAAAGTCTAACAAAGCAATTGCGAATACAGACTATAATTAAAATTTGTTTTTTTTTTCAGAATTAAAATCAAACACCTACGTGCGCGTGAGTTTACTATCGATGCACCTGATCACTCCATCTATCTTATTATATTATAGATGCCAATTGACTTTAAGATTAACGGCATACTAAATAAACTTTAATTTGCACCCACACATTTGATTACGTGGTTCTTGGTATCAATGTTGAGATTAATCTACAACTTCATATTATGGGGTTGTGTAGTATTCTAGTAAATAATTCTATTTTATTTCTATTTAGTTATTAATTTTTGTCTGTAATGTTGCTTAATACATGCGTCGCTACATTTCAGGTCTACGAACAGGTCTACGAGCTACGCGCTACGAGATGAGCTACAAAAACGACTAAGCAGTATTTTTCCATTCCCTTAGGTATAGGTTAATTAAAAATATATCAGCAACTTCTACATTGACTACTTACTTTCAAATTCAGTACGTATGCGTGATACCGTTGAGGCAATGTTAAAACATTAACAAAGAATAACTTCCATTTTATATTTTCTCAAAAAAATCATCTGAAGCTCGTATACGATTATCTTTATTTACAGCCTTTATTTCTCACTACGAAATCCAATAAAATGTACTCCACGGTATATAACCGTAAAAAAATATATAGTGTATTGTTCAAGAGACGTGTACTTTTACGCATATTTTACTTTCTCTCGCAGTATTTTTTACAATAAAAAGTTATAGCTACAAAGTGGTTGTGTTGTCTGTCCGGGTGCGTTATTGTATTGCGTGAAAATTTATTACGTCACCGTTCTGTACTGGGGAACCTCTAATAAGAAATCCTATTAATATTTTCCCCGAATAATGTATTAAAATGCGTAACATCCATTACGCACTGTGAACGTACGTTGATCAAACTTATCCATATAAAACGCGCGATGTATTTTGTTTGGTGTGTGATGTCGTGTTGCAGCGTCGTGTAGTAGGAATGTCAGTACGGTAGAATTACTATTCGGACTTTTATTATCGCGATTATGATTGCGACCGTGATGGAGTGCTGAACTACAAGCACGGTTGGATGAGTTTGTTTCCACAAAATTTTGTTTTATTTTCACTGCGTTGAAATATATGAACCATGTGCAATGCAATGCGCCAAAACTACTGATATTCCAGTATGTTCGATGTTGGACAAATATTTATCTATGTCTAAATTGTTGAAATAGAAAATTATTTTCGACGAATACCTATTGTTTGGTAATAAATTGTTTCTGTCATTTTGTAACAATATTTAGAAAGTATATGTTCAGTTGTTTTAATGTTATAATTATTGTGATTGACCTTAAATTTGATGTTATTATCGAATTAAATAAAATAATTTCATTACAACATTAAAAATGTTGAATCTCTTTAACATACGAATTTTTATTCATTACCTGTTATAATTAAATCGTCTTTTAAATCTGTTAATAAATCGTTAAATCGTAAAACAAATTTGAAAAGCAGAATTGCTTCAAAGTTATATATTTTTATGCGAATAAATTATTCTAACGAAAAAATCATATATTTTATTTTATAAAATAATATTAATATTCTTAATATCATTTCTAGACATAAATTGAAATAAAAATATATAAATTGAACGATTAATAACTTTAATCTAAAACTTGATTCAATTTAAAAGCTAATTCGTTCGTAGATTTGATAAACGTAATAATCAGAAGCATCCTAAATACGTATCTAACATTAAAATTAATTTCGCGTCTAAATAAATATTTGTAAGCGAAAATAAAAGTACAAAACATAATTATAATTCTTGGATATACAATTTGAAACAGATTTTCCGTCCATTTAACTTGTTTACGAGACCCACGCACATAAGTAATTACATAATTGACTTTGCTTAGAACTAATAAGAAAATTAAGGTTAACTGAAGGTAACAAAGGAACTTTAGATTCTAGTTTTACAGTGAATTATCTTAGATTAATGTATAATGGGCTTGTTTAATGTTAAGTATATTTGACTGTTTTCAATTGTGTTCCAGAATATCTAAGTTATTAGGTTAACTTGAAGTTTATGTGAGGGAAATGTTATGTTACAGTTTAATGTGTCTTAAGTTAAAGTTTAATTTAGTTATATTTATATTAGTTTTAGCGTGGTTTTAACCGATGTTTATTTTGCGCATAGTATAATATGTAATAGCTACAAACAGAAGCCTTATAGGATAATAATTCCAGAAACACGGCCAATTATTAAAGCTCTAGATTGAATTCAATTTGAAGGATTCAAAATGTTAGATAAGTTTTAGCCTTTGATTGAATGTTTGTAATTTTTTACATGAAAAATAACTTTGAAATTACCAGCAGATGCAAATGTACTAATTTTATAAATACACACCCAACCGTGTTGAAATGTTGTTAGTCTTAACTCACGTAGAAACAACAAGATACGTAACAACTGCTTTGTTTGCTGTTCACACTCAATAAAGTGTTCGATATGTCGAGTTAAACAATAATTATAATCTACTATATCTTATTAAATAAAACGACGGATTATTCGAATACTTACCTAATTCTTCACTAAATAGAGTCTTAAATTATTTGTGAAATACGTAATAGCAACATTTCATCAAACAACAGAGGATCCTGAATAAATAATAACTTAATAAGTTTACAGTCCGATATTAAATAATCCAAGATCCAAGCGCTGTTTAAACATTGAGAGGAAACCTTATAAATTAGTTTACTTTGCTATAATTTCGACTCATTTTGGACGTTAATTCGCATAAAGGAGATATTTCATTTTCGGCTTATGTACATTTCACAGAACTGATGATTGTGACGTTGTTGTTTTTTTGTATTTTTTAGGCCGAAAGATTGGAGAATCATTGTAATGTTTTTGTATTTTATGTTTTTAAGCTACTGCATAGCTTCTATCGCGGGCCTTGAGCGCGGGGACCGAATCGAGAAATTCCGTAACGAAAAAACCTCACGCTCCGCACTCCGACGGACAAAGGTGTGGCTTGAAGGCATAGCATGCAATAGCTTAACCGCGGCAGTCCCCGAGTGCCACATGTTTTTTTTTATAATACATTTAATTAAAATCTAGTAAATATTTTGGTAATCGGCTTTTGCAAAAACATTCATTGTCTATTCATTTCTTCATTCACAAATTGATTTTTATCCCGTCAATTTCACACGTTTTAAATCAATTGTTTAGTCGTATAATATTATATTATAGGACTATAGTCTTATTATTTTGTAAACTATACTTACTATAATTATGGTCTGTTGAATATAGACTAGAACTTATACAACTTCAATAAAAATAAAGATGATTGAATTCACTAGAAGTCTATAAATCAACATTATAAGAAAGTAATGAATCTAGTTATCTCATAAAAAGTTATAATAAAGTAAACTTATTCTTACAAGAGTAGAGGGTGTTCAGGTAGTTTCTTGATTGAATAAATACTAACAAGATGTTATCATAGTCATATATTTTCATAGATATAAGAAGTTTATTTGAAATACACGTATTCAGAGTAAAGTGACGGCGTAAACTTTGTTACAAAAGACTCTCGGTAGAGACAAAAAGCCACTCTCTAGCAGGTTATTGTTAATTATTGAGCAGTCAAAACATTTGAGGTGTATTTGCCGTAATACCTACAAGAGTGGACCTATGTAAGTATTAAAAGCCATTAGTATTACTCATTAAATAAAAGTTAGTCATAAAATCGACCCTGTTTTCGTTGTTCTATACCAAACTTGCAACGCGGGTTGCGTTGCAAGTTCAAACACGGCTTATTTCTACCAAAATTCGCTCCATAACTCCACAACAAATATGTACTAAAAAACAAGTTGAGCGAGTTAATCATTTCGGAATCGCTTCAACTCAAAGTCCGGACACTAAAGAGCTCCAACATCTTGGCGTCTAAGAACTTCCCGAACGAGCCACCGCAACGCTATAAAAACTGTTAACTACAATTTGCTCTAATCTTATTGACGTCAGAAGGTGACCAGGATTTGTGAAAATGTCGGGCGAAGAGTAGGACAAAATAGTGAAACAATTTTCGACAAACATATTCAGAATTTGATTTTTTGGTAATATAAATCACAATGCACTCAAGTAAGATTGTGTACGTAATTGAAATATCGATTCTATCAATCAGTTTCATTATATTCAAGAATAAATTGAATTGAACAATAGCTTTGTGATAAATCGCTCCTTTTTTAACATAATTGTTGTTCCATTGTCAGTTAAACTGTATTATATCGATTAGTAATTGTCAATTAATTTCTTGTGTGTGTATAAAATATACCTTGCAAAAATCCTTAAAATTTCTTTATTTGGTCACCAAATAATATAATATATAAATAATATAAATTATACATCAAATAATAAACACACCACAAACTGTTTATTAAAATAATCGCGTCAACTTCAACCCTTCCGCCATCAAAAAGTTTTGTCCGACATAAAAATGAATCATAGTCACCCGGCCATGTGCAAAGTGTCCAGTAATGTTTAAGTAGTGGAACAGGGATTAATTTAGCCGCAACACTGTGGTCACAGCATTGTTTTGAACATAAACTTGTATTTACTCGCTCTAAATATAACCAAATGGTCTGTCTATATATCTTTAGGCTATAGTGTGTGCTAATAGCCATGTTAGTGACAAGTTGGGAATTTCTGATTATACATGGTAGGTACAAGACAGGTACAAAATATTTGTTAGTTCCCATTCGAAAAAAAAATCCGTTTTAAACATCTGCAGATTTTTTTTCTTGAAACCGATTTACATACTTATAATTAAAATAAAACCTAAATTTTCATTTTTACATCAACTAGCAATATATCTAGACTAAATTCCAACGAAAATAATCCATCAATTTGACCCAAAACAAGAACACCTCACTCAGACAAACTTCGGATTAATATAACAAGGATTGAATGTTTATTACGAATAAAGAGTCAGTTCACCGTATCGTAATAATAAGCCTTATTATATTATACTTAAGATTATATAAGAGTGCTTCAAATAGAAATGAACAATACAAATTATAATAAAGGAGGCCTTATCAAAGAGTACTTAAGCCCATTACACACAAGTGGGACTTCGTAAATTGTCTTTGTTTGCGTTTCTATCCTGGCTTTATATTTAATTAGTATCGTTAGTTATTATAGACAATTGTTTAAAGTGTTTACGGTTAAGGAACAATCGTTGTTGTTAACATAATTTTTAATTGTTAAAACGAATAGCAATTTTTAAAAATGCTGCATTCTCAAGGGACTTGATGATTATTAAGTTTAATGTAGGTATTAGTTACGGGAAAAAAAACAAAACTTTTCATTTATGTACTTAGTTACGCATTTAAAATCTTTACTTGGGTGATAGAGTTATCATTATTTTCTCGGGAGTCATTTAAATCAATAGATATGCCTGTGCTTGGAAATCATAATTTGAATTATTTTTGGTGACCATATTTTTATATACCTACTTTAAGGAATAGAGCCACATTTCATGAATTGATTTATTTATTCTCTTTCCTTTAAACACTATTTGTCTTAAACGAGGCCGTAACCTATATAAAATCGGATCCTTCGTTTATGAATAATAATTCTTCCATAGTCTATACTTACTGTTCAATGCCAAAAATTATCATTTTCATAACATTAATCAGAATTGGCGTCTGTATGAGGCACTTGCATAAATTTGCCTAATTTCAATAAATTCCTTCGTCAATAATTATTGGCATTTGATAATTTTGCAAGAAGTTTTGCTTCGTTGACAGTAATTTGAGTTGACGCTATTTTTTTACAAGAGAGGCGCGTTGGTTCAGTAAATTTAGGATTTATCGGAAATTTTATTAGCATGTTTAATTATTAGATATTGAACAATTAGGTTACACGTGTTAGCGGGGAGTTAGTGGGGAGCGTGAGGTTTTTTCGTTACGGAATTTCTGGATTCGGTCCCCGCGCTCAAGGCTCGCGATAGAAGCTATGCAATAGCTTAAAAAAATCTTTAAAAGAAAGTCAATCTGTGAAACAGTAAAAAAATATTACAAAATCAATTCAACTTGCTATTACCAAAGGTTGTAAGACATTGATCTGTAGTGACTTACCTTGAATTATTTTAGAGTTTATCGTAAATAAGATTTAGAGATATAATCTTGAAAGCTATTGTTGATTTTATAACCCTTCGAAGTGTGGATCAACACTACGCTTCGAATAATAAAATAATTTGTAAAGCGTCACATTGTAATTCAAATTTAATTAGGAACTTGTACCTATTCTACAAATAGGTGAGCCGTCTTACAGTTATGTTAAAACTAGATTTCCGCCCCCGGCTTCGCCCGCGTTTTCAAAGGAAAACCCGCATAGTTCCCTTTCCCGTGGGATTTCCGGGATAAAACCTATCCTATGTGTTAATCCAAGTTACCCTCTATATGTGTGCTAAATTTCATTGTAATCGGTTCAGTAGTTTTTACGTGAAAGAGTAACAAACATCCATACATCCATACATCCTTACAAACTTTCGCCTTTATAATATATATTAGATAAATGCTTTGTATTTTATACATAATATGAAGAATAATATTATAACGTATAAGTAGAGTTGTTAAAATATTCTCTCTTATTTTGCTATCTATTAGTGTTTTGTTTTATATTTTTTCTTAATACCTAGCTGAAATTTTAAAAGTAACTATGCCTACTAAAATTTAACTGAACGAACTGTTTTTGCACGTTCATAGATACGGGATTTAGCCAGTAAAACCTAGCAATAGATTAATAATCCTCTAAAACCAAACACCAGCACAGCATAAGCTAAAAGCTAACCCGGTTAACTTAAAACAAAAATCTTTGTGCGTCGAAAAAATTGCTGGTTTCAGCGCTTTCCCATACAATACATGTCGAAAGTATTCAGGGATATATTTTACAATTTTTCGGTTGAAAACCTGTCTGAGAGCTGAGCTCCAGTGTTCAATTGAACGAAATGTCGCTTTTGCACCAATTTACAATTTATTTACAATTGTACTCGCGTAATGCAAAAACAATTGTGTACAGCGGCTTTGTTATTTATTTTGTCACACTCGAATACCTTCTGAATTTAATTGTCTTTTGTGATTTACGGTGCTTGAATTAAGAAGGTTTTAAAATTTTTCTTTCATGCAAAAAAGGCGAACATGTAGATCCATTTTAGGATAATTGACATATTGAAGTAGCTCCGGTGTAGATTTTTCGTAGTCATAGTATCGTAGTTTATCAAATACTACATCTAACAAAAATGTATACAATATAAAGTACTAGCTTTCCGCCCGCGGCTTCGCCCGCTTTGTCTAAAACATAATAAATTATACACTAGAACCTTCCTCTTGAATCACTCTATCTATTAAAAAAACCGCATCAAAATCCGTTGCGTAGTTTTAAAGATTTAAGCATACATAGGGACATAGGGACAGAGAAAGCGACTTTGTTTTATACTATGTAGTGATGAAATTTATTAAATATACTTCTTCTTAGGTACTTATATAATTATACATAGTGCTATCCTTAAAATACAATCTATTCATCATACAACCATACACATTACTATACAACTTTAAAAGACCACCCAATTTTTCACCCCAACCCCACACTGACCGCTCTATTAACCCATTACGTTCGAGTGGTTAATGTCCGTAATATTGGCACTTGATAACAACAATTGGGCTTCAGTTAACACATACAAATTGTGTTTGAGAGTTTGTACGCCCATTTCACGCCGGTGTTCCCGTTACGGGTTGTGCATTTGGTATTAATTAAGGATTTATTTTAATTAGTTGATAGTCAATTTGTGATTGAGTTACGGATGATGGGACTGTTATTAATAAAATGTTTATTTCTAGTGAATATATTATATAACGTAAAAATATAATGTTTTGCTAAATGTTCAAAGTCTTGTTTAAAATGATGGCCTACTGGTTTATATGTTCTACCAACCAATAAATAAATAAAGCCAGCGATTAGTACTCCACTTAAGCTACAATATGGTATCATCACCGCAAGTGGTCTGCCATCAGGCCGCAGGTCACGTACCGCCATGTCAACGTGTCTGCGTCGCGCGAACTTTTAGCGGCGCGACGTGCTGCACGTTTTGTTTTTGTTCCATATCGACAGTTCAATTGATAACAGACTTTTGCAGGTCGCAGGTAGAGTCACAATTTATTTCATACAAACTTATCGACACGGCTTAGATTGAGCTGAGATAAAAAATAAGCTTATATTGCTTAGAAGATTATATGTGGTTTTTTGCTCGTGAAATAACTTTTGAAATCGGTTCAGTAGTTTTGAAATAAATTGTAATTTTAGAATAGATTTATCATTAGGGTAATATGAAAAAATGTCTATCCTGCTGACGAGCTTTGGTTATTTTAAAAGAGGCAAATAACAGTGTAAGTGTAATTTTAGAAAACTATATCATACAGGTAAGTGTCCAATCCTACGTTCGTTTACAAGCAGGCTCATTTCTTAGCTGTCACTCTGTTCATTTTATTTTAAGCAAAAGGGAATCAATCATTTTTGATAGATTGTTTTTTTTTAGATTATAATCCATCTGTAGCCTATCCTAGAGTTTATATTTCGTAACGATGACAATAATGAAATATTGATTCAAAATATAATCCGTAATTTATTTAGACTAATACGCAATAAGCGCTTAGTAACTAGAACTACAAAAAAGCACTTCAATATTAAATATTCCTAGTTCAAAAGCCATCCTATCATATACCTAAATGTGTATTATAAAAGTTATTAAGCATACAACGATATTACGTATCGTGGAGCGAAATTATCTCACGTATTATCTTTTATGGGAACAGTTACGGGAAATACAAGGAAGCGTATATTAGACTAGGATTATGATACATTTTAAAGTTATTAGAATGAGATAAAAATAATTCCTCGTTTGGATTTCAAACGCGTGTATTGTTTAGAAGGCCTTTGTCCGATAACAAGGTTAGATACATAAGACTGAAGAAATACGCTTGGAGCTATTTGAAATATTTTCCGTGTTTTAAGTGTTATTATAATTGTCTGTTCGCAAAATGGCTTAAAAAGAATGCATAACATAACTTTAACCAGTATTTGTAGTTACGTAAGTTTTTCAGTAGTATTAAATATGAATGCGTAAATTTTAGTACAATAAAATAATACATCCCTGTTTTATTGGTGCTAAATAACCAAATTATGAAATTTCAACAATAGAAATTTCCATAAAATTATTAATACACATTAAAGTCATAATATCATGCATTAATAATAAATGATTTATATTATAGGTAATTCTAAATGCGACTTTCACTATTGAATTATATTGTATTACTAGGTTCCCGCCCGCGGCTTCGCCCGCGCAGTCAAAGAAAAACCCGCATAGTTCCCGTTCCTTTGGGATTTACGGGATTGCATCATTTTCCCGGGATAAAAAGTAGCCTATGTCCTTTCTCGGGTATCAAAATATCTCCATACCAAATTTCATGAAAATTGGTTCGGTAGTTTAGGCGTGATTGAGTAACAGACAGACAGACAGAGTTACTCTCGCATTTATAATATTAGTATGGATATTTATATGTTTGCGCAGGAAAAACTTCAAATATGCTGGCGTGAAACTATAATTTCGTTGAAACATCTAATTGTGTTGATATGTGGACGATATTATGTATTAATCTTGTGAATGAGTACTAAATCAACTGTGAAGATATTTATTGTTACATGACCCAAAAACAACTTAAATTATACCTCTATAGTAAAACAGGTACATGAAGACCCGTGAATGAAAAAGAATTGTAATGTTATACAGTTAAATTTTTCAGTAATAATAATATCCATACCACGAAAATACTTATACTTTTGGCCACGGTTCAACGCACATTTTATAAAATCGAGCCTCTTAGCTGTTCTTAGAGTTTATAAATACTGAACGAACGCACTTATTTTCTAAGTTCACTAAGTAGAGATTTTTAAGTTCGCCCGAGCCTGGCTTTAAATATTCATCGACTCTGAGCAGTAGTGTTTTGTTATTGAAATTAACTTCGTTTAAAATTCATGCACGCAAATTGGATGTTTCTTCAGCAAACTGAAAGCAAACATCTATGCGGGTTTATTTTTGAGAGTTCGACAAATTATTTATAACTATGACACTATTTTAGACTAGATTGAGTTTATTGTGATTGTGTTCTGATTAAGATGTCTATTTTAATGCTGTTATTAGAAAAATATATCAATAAGTAAATATAAAAAGAATAATACTTGTAGGAGTATTACTGGCTGGTAGAAGTATTACTGGCTGATGAGAAT
>CAJQZN010040726.1:37822-70163 GCA_907164685.1 Colias eurytheme
GCTTCGCTCCTCGCTACCTATTTGAATATTTACGCCGGCCACTGCCGTTTTCAGCTTATAAAGGATTTCGACTTAGGCGGATTTTGATTGGACAGAGAGTTTGAGGTTTATTCTTATAAATTTTGAATTCATAAAATTATAATTGAACACCTGACACCAATCAAGCAAACACGTGTTTACGTGAGTCATAGATTTATTATCGTATACTCCTAAAATGTTTTCTAAGAAACAATAGTGTACTTACATTGTCGGCACGTTCTTAAAGTCGGTAACTTATTTTTGTTCGAACAATAGAGGTAATAAATTCCTAATGATCAAGTTGTAAAGGTTGTAAAATAAAAAATATTCTATATTAAAACGTATATATAATATACAGTGCGTCATTAATTTCTGACTGTTTCGAAATTTGGTGCAAAATAAAATAGTGTGTAAATAAAATTTGTAAAAAATCAATAAAATAAAACAATTGAGTAAAGATCTATAGGCATATCATATTATGTATGTATGTAGTATTTATACAAGATATGTATATTATATATTTATACAGGGAACTTCTCAACGTGTTATCTATGAAATTATACTTTTACTCAATTGTTTAATTTTATTTACACACTGTTTTATTTTGCACCAAATCTCGAAACAGTCAGAAATTAATGACGCACATAGTACATAATATATACATATTAAGACAGAGGTTAAGCTTAAATAACTTGAAAAATAAATAACATGATCACGCCCACGTGTTGGTGTTTTAAAAAATTCAATCAAAAACTGAGGTTAACTTTAAATACAATTTTAGAAAAATAAATACCACAATCAACATTCAAGTATTAGAAAAAATTGATACCATAATTCCACCCACGTGTTAGTGTATTGAAAAATACAATCAAAAAGTGAGGTTAAATAACTTAGAAAAATAAATACCATAATTACACCTAAGTATTAGAAAAAGATATGTAATTACTTACTTTTTTTTAAATTCACTGGAATTAGAATAATTAAAATAAACACTTTGATTGTGCTGATCACTTTAATATAATATTATCACGTCACCATAGAGCGTTGGAAATAAATACGAGTGCAATAGAAAAACGGTCAAGTAAAGTGGTAGGACGTACGTTAAAACGATACGATATCCCTACTCCGCTGGAGAAAGTATACTTCGAATCACGCGTGGTAGGGATAAGAAAAAGTTGGCGCGTAACGCAAAAATGTCACGAGTACGGCGTAACGCAAAAATGTCACGCGCGCGGCGTAACGCAAAAATGTTACACAAAATTTTTTTCCACCCCCGATAAAGAAGTTTCACTTCAAAAACGCCCGAACTATTTCTAAAAAGTATCAGGAACTGTAGAACTCAACTGCACGCGATAAGAACTCACATTATTTTTTTTTTTGATCTGCTAAAAATGATCTGCTACGGGAAGTTGGCAGATCATTTTTTCAAATGTCGTTTTTTAAGGTAAAAACGCCAGAACTATTTCTAAAAAGTATCAGGAACTGTAGAACTCAACTGCACGCGATAAGAACTCACATTTTTTTTTTTGATCTGCTAAAAATGATCTGCTAAGTTCACTAACATTTATCTAAAGTCGTTTTAGTTATATTATATTCTTCATTATTTTCGAAACTGTTTAAGAAATATAAAATAGAATATTTTTAAAAACAAATATTACTATTACAATCCTCAAAAATTCTCCCGGGAATTTGCGGAAATTTGACAAAACGTTTTTAATAAAACTATCTCAAACAAATTATCACATAAATAACACCATTATATGATTTATGAATTTATTCGTTATATTATAATTTCAGTATTAGGCTCAAACGGCTACAGAAATTGAAATAATTTATAACTTGACTTTTAAACATAAATCATACCATATTTTATTTTATTTAGCAGCAAACACGAATCCATACTTAATATTATAAATGCGAAAGTTACTCTGTCTTTTTGTCTGTTACTCAATCACGCCTAAACTACTGAACCAATTTGCATGAAATTTGGTATGGAGATATTTTGATACCCGAGAAAGAACATAGGCTACCTTTTATTGCGAAATATGTACCACGTGCGAAGCCGGGGCGGACCTCTAGTCTACTATAAATACATGTATAACTTTATAATAATATTATAATAAGGCTTTTATAATTTTAGCACAGGTTTACGTGCTAAGGCACAGAATAATAACTAGTGGCTAAGGTTTAGAGGTTACGTTTCTGAAGCGCGAGAATATTTCAACAGGTACCTACACAATATCGAAAAAAGAAACATAATTATTATTGTAACATATTTTATACCGACGAATAATAATATCTCAAAATTACTTCTCTATGGTACACCACAATTCAGATAAATTCAGATTACCTTCTAAGGCTCATAATTATGCTAGTTAATTAAACTAAAACTCTACCAAAATTAAGTAAATTATGTTAAATGCACTATAGTCAGACTGATCGTTACATATCTGATAAGAACATAAAAAAGATCCTAAAAGCCGAGACGAAATTCAGTTTCTTTTGGGAGGCATTACAAGGAGGCAACTGGTAACGTCGCGACAGTAAACTTTTTACAGCTAAATAAAATACAATGTTTTTGGTACGTAAGTACTGGAGGCCTAGTTGACACGAATTTATTCATAGATAAATGTTTACAGTGCTTGTCTTGTATGATCTATAGGTAATTTGTCTTTTTATTAACATATAAATGCATATAATTATTGTATTTTGTTATGTTTATAATATGTCGTACCTATTTAACGTTACAAAGATGGAGAAAGACGACATAATATCTCAAAATATTATGTTCATAGACCAAAAAAAGATTCTTAAACGAATTGAATGTGGGTTGCTCCGTCGCGCTATGACGTAATATACGAGCGATTGCGTTTCTTCTTGGAAGTTAAGAAAAAAATAAAAATGGGGCTAAATAATAAACAAAAGGATTTTTTACATATTATTATACATAATATATCTCTTGCCTCTACAAAAATTGTACACTTGACGATAAACTTGCAGATAATAACACTAATCAATCTATTTATTCTCATAAATCACTATTTTAGTTAATTATTGTTGTCGTCATTAGTATTTGACCATATTTCATGCAATATGTTCTACATATTTTTAAAACTATATTGCAAACAATAACTTTAACAAATTTTTCGAACATTATTGTTACAGCGTTGTACTAAAAAACGTAACAAAATACCGCAGCTAATAGATAGTAAGGTAAGTTATTGTGCACTGGGCGAAGGTTATCATCACTGAAGTGTTTTCATATTTTCCGCAATAACTACATAAATTATGAACGGCCTAAGGACTCCTTTGGGCGTGATGTATTTTACTTTCTTTTTTCTATTCTGGCTTCCATCTTTTATCACTTGAAAAGTTTTATGTTCAATATTCTCTAGTTGTTTCGTGTTTGTCTTAATTTATACTAATATTATAAAGCTGAAGAGGTTTTTTGTTTGTTTGAACGCGCTAAACTCAGAAACTACTGGTCCTATTTGAAAAATTCTTTCAGTGTTAGGTAGCTCATTTATCGAAAAAAGGCGAGTACCTATGAGAGCCACGCGGGTGAAACCGCGAAGCGCAGCTATTTGTAATTGGCTATTCAGAATAATATAATACTCCTCCTCTCCTAAGTATTTTATGTATGAAAATATAAATCTGCTTAAAAATATTGAATAAGGTGTTTATGAACCACAAACTAGTGTAACTTATGTTCAAAAGAAAATTTTCTTCAAGGACTTTCCATTACTTTTTAAGAGATAAGTTACAGAGACTTTCACAATAATATTATTGTGTCAAATACTCTGAATTTTTGTTTCCTAAAGTTATAGAAAAGAATAATATGTGCGTTTGTTATGTGTGTTTGTTAATTGTGCGTTAAGATGATGCTATATTTATACAATTCAAACCGAAGGTGAATTCAACTGAAGATCAATACATTCAAAATGTTTAATATTTCTTTAAAAACATAAACGATCTATAAACTGCCGAATCCAAACATCCACGTAGACACTTAACCTGTGGAACAAAATCAGAGTCGAGATAAACGCGCGACGTGCTGAGCGGGGCGTCTGGCGCGTGATCAATGCTCGCACCTGTGACTGATCGATGCGACGCCACTACTATGCGACTGTTGTCTTGGGATAGATAAGTACGTAAGTACTGTATTTAGTAAGTAATTTGTACAAAAAATTAGCTTTGAAAAGGTTGAGCTGATGACAGAAGATTGAGCTTTGTTGACATACCACCAAGGCGAAGCAGAGAACGCGATTTTAACTTTAATATCTTTCTTCCTAATATAATTTATTGCATCAATTAATCTCAAATAAGGATTCGCTCCGGCAAAGTTTGACGGAACTATTCCTAATGTGTTACAATATTGATGATATATTTGTATTTGACAGCTGGCGCTTTCTGCCCGCTCCCATTTTCAATCTAAGCTTTTAAATTATCCCTAATATTGAGTACTTATCGACATTGTAACTATTTTTAGGTGTTTGTCCAATTTTTGTTAACCCCTACTAACGATATCCGTTCACAAAACCCATCGAGTTCCCGTAGTAGTCAGATTATCGTCAGGTCTTGGATCGTTGCAAGTATTTATAGCTTGTCCCGCGTCACTGCCTCGCTGCCTCATTTATCTGCGTTAGCATCTCCATTCGATTTTATCGGAAAAGATTTACAACCTTTGCTGTTTATTTTTTTAAGAATTCTGCCTTTATCCGTAGAGCCTTGCTGGGATTACCATTTAGACGACTTTTGAGCTTTAAATTATGAGTTTAGATCGGCTTTCAGGTTTTACACGGCTTAATTGCGAGCCAAGTTGACGGGGAAGGTTATTTATTAGCTTGGGAAGGTTGAGGCTTCAAGACTGATTCTTAGAAATAGCGATCGTTTAAAAATTCATACTTTAGGTTGTCGTTAAGTTAAATTGAGTTATCGATTTCGGAAAAAAGTTGGTCAAATTGCAGACGTGATTTAATTAAGAGTGTATGTTTATCAATATTATTTAGCTATGCATATATGAAATAGGAGAACGTATTACCGCTCATTGTACCTATATTAATTTTGCAATAAATGTGAACTAACTTCTTTTGCATTATTTTCCAAGTACAGTTATTGTTGTAGAAAATAGTAAACTAAAAGGAACCCTAAAGCGCTCATGCCTTTCTAAAAATGTCTTGAACGTGTTAATGATGTTATGGCATCAATGGATATGAAAGGATGTTTGTGAAGCCATACAACCCGTGATACAACAGTGGCGCCCTGACAAGGTGCAATAAGGTCACGGTTTTGGTGACAAGCGAAAGAGATTTTTATTCAGGACGAAATAAAACTTAAACTCAAGTGTCATTCAACATTTCTAAGTTAACTGCGTCAATATTCTAAACATAATAGACTCTTTGTATTTTTAATTGGTTTAAAATTATTATTATTTACACTTGATTAACCTCTTAATGTCGTTAACACCATTGTTTCTACAATAAGTAAGAGTTTCAACAGGTGATTGCTAGCTTCTATTTTAAAAATAAAATCTGTCCAAATTAGTGTATTCCACGGTAATGCTGATTACTATAATTGTTTTTTATAAAAATAAAAAGAATCGGTTTATTTTTACGTCCAAGTACGTTGTACAAATATAAATAAACCATGACTTTTCCTTATAACACAAGGTATAAACGAAATTTTCTACAATCTCAGTAACAATTTTATAATAATAATTCGCTATCTCATGCCACGTATCCATACCGTACTCATTACTATGTCACAAGACAAGAAACTCAGGTTTCTCCACTTGAAGGGGGAGACATATCGCCTTACAATATATTGTTATTTGTTAAAAGACTGTCATTACGTTGGAATTGACGAATAATAGCAGTGAACGCGTATTTTTAGAACAATGTGTAATTGGAACAAGGAATACGAAAATAGGACTTATTAAATAGGTAATAATAGTATTACAATAAAAGTAGAGCAGATGCTTATAGAAATGTAACAATATTATGTTATATAATATGGTAATTATAATATCTTTAATTACATAAAAAGACGCTTTTAATTCAAGATTCACTGAATATAATATTTAAATATCTTTTCTTTGTATCATTACGTTAATAACTAAGGAATAAAAATATAAAACAAATCTCAAAAAATATCGACCCGGGAACAGCAGGGGCGTACAATAATAATTATTCCACTTTTTATCTGTTTGTCATTTGTTATTGTTTGTTCGCTGCTTTAATACAATAAAATTATAATTTTCCGCGCAGAAACACGCTCAGCAATAAAATAATGTCAACAACTATTGATATTATATTATTACGGCAAATACAAGTTATTTTTTCCCTGGCCATTATCTTGAAGCTTTCTCTAATCGGATGAGGACATATAATAGGTTCGTGGTTTCGCCCGTTCTCATAATATCTTTAGTTGTAAGCCTACAAGGGGATTTAGAGCTTCCTATGGTTTATTGTGATAATAATATATATATAATAATACTATAAATTAATGTAAATCTGAGCTATTTTATACGTAACGTGTCAATAATTTTATTGGCTAGTTATCAAACACTAATAATGAAATTTGTACATAATTTTCGGCATCAAATCGGGTCAAATGTATGTATTACTACAATTCTAACAAATAAATGATTGATTTGATTTGATTTGAAAAACTTATGCTATTATAATATGCTTGTTGTACCGTTTGTTTACAGTGTAACAACTATGTATACGCAAAAACGTGTCAAATATGTACGCAAAAATTTAACAGCTTGTCACTACATAAAATAATAATATTCTTTATTTTGCTATTTTCCTCCACTCATCAATAATTATTATCGAGCATATGATTAGTATCATTCAATTTAAAAAAAAAATATTTATGAAGCAAAATATAAATAAAGATCAGGCCATTTTCCGCGTTTCAAAACCCTCAAGGAAAGAACATCAAATGAATAATTTATTTATGTAAGCAACCAACGTTATTTCTCTCAATTTTCTCATTTCATACCTGTTTATATTCTTATAAAAATACACAAAGAATGTGGAAATACTGCTTTTGTATAAAAGCAACATAATTTCACATTCGCCTATGTGGTGTGGTACTCGAATAATGATAGATACTAAAAATGAAGGTTACTCAAAATATAAGATTTCTTATTAGAAAGAAGATCATTTTTGGGTAAATACCCAAGAAGATCTTCTTTTCCTCAATTACCTCTTACACTAATATAAAATTATGCTCGTTAGTTTAAAATTTTCTGCATGTAGGTACATAAATATAGTTAAAATTCAATTCATCATCCCCTATATTGGATGTTGTTAATTTGTATTATTACTCGTTACTTTAATTTTATCTTATCTTATATTTAAAGTCACACTTGTACATGGAAAACTTAAATAAAGTGATATTTATTAATACTATTACGTAGTAAAGTTATGAAATCATCAGCCGTTACTTTGCGCCTTCAGTTCCCTGCTCCCATTGCATTCCACATCACTATTGCACTGAATAAATAAAGCAATTTGCTTTCCTTTAAAAAACCTTCAAGAAAATATCATTTTCATACTTCGCGATCTTGCTTTACTGAGCCATAAAATATTTATAGTAAATAAAATATTTACGTTTGTAGCTACAGAACTGCAAAGCAATATTCCCGCGTAATATTCATTTCAGATGAAACTCGAAGTAATGTAATTGCTTCACTATTTACTGATGGATGTTAGAATGTAATTTTGTTTTTGCCTCACAAAGGATGTTTCTTTGAACTTTTTAATGGCGATGAGACTGCATGTGAAAGCAAACTGCGTAACGTGGACCTTTGAAAATTCATAATCAACTTGCAATATACACTTATAACGATGTTATTTTTTATCTATTTTTTAGATTTGGGATTTATTTTGAACATGTTTAATACGGAAGTTAATTAAATAAACTACGTACACATTATTTATGATTTTATACCACTTGGCTCATTAACATTAGATGTAAATTGAATATTATTAAATAATAAATAAAACATTAATTGTAGGTATATATTTTTAAAATACAATATGTTGATATAGATGTCATCATATAATTATAATATTTGTTTTAAGCCTGAAAACAAAATATGCAATAACACTAATAATAAAATGATACTACATTTTTTATTTAAAAGTAAGTTGTTATATTTGATATTGAAGCAAAAGTTATTTCACAGAGCGAATATTATATTTATTTACTCGTACATAATATTATGAACATAAAGTCATATAGTCAGTTTTATCAAGGATAGTTCTCTTCACATAGGTAATAATAATATGTTATTATGTTGTACAATAATAGTGTTTGTAAACATAGTCAATATATATTTTAACCCTCTTAGCGGATGGGTCGGAAATCCGATACCGGGGAATTTAGACGAGGCATCGACAGCACCCCAGATATTCTGCTGGGCTCATAGTAGGTACCCGACGACAGAAGGAGGGTTATGTTTTTCAAGGCGATATATTTTGTTTACCGATATACGTTACACACAAACACACTCCAATTGAGATGAAAACGTCGTAATATCTAACAATTTATTTTTAATTGGTCGTTTATTGTAGAATAACGCCAGGCCGTACTGATTTTGTAAAAAAAAAATGCATAAGCTGACATAATTAAAATCTAAGATTAAAATAATTTCGTGACGTTCTTTCAAAAACAAAATGTTCAAATTTTTTATTTAAATTATTATAGTTATAGCCAATGATATTTTCCTCTTGTTTCTATATATAATATCATTGGTTATAGCCAGACATGAATTTTAAATTATCAAATGAATGTACGAGGAGACTATATCATTATGAAGTCTCATAACGTAGACTAAATATATTATCTAAGCAACCAAGAGTAACCGCGAATTTAATTATAAAATGTAAACATATTCATAAATGAAATTAAATGAAACTCAATAAAAATACACAAACATACTCATATAATTTTAACATAGTTCAGTAATTTAACACATTAAGTATTTAACGGTTTTGCTACATTTATTTATTTTACTAAAATTTGTGTTAAACTAATAATGGAAACTCATTTGAAAATGTACCTAACATTTTAATTAGAAGAGAGTCGTTATAAAAGAAGTAGAAACATTTTCATGAATCTAATTAACAATAAATAAATAAAGACCTAGGTAACTAATTATTTTTTTTAAATTAATTAAGTCCGTTGTTCATGGTCGTTATAATGCTGGTTTACACAGGGGCTTTCCATGACAAAACCACGTCCACATAGACCGTGTAAAACAAGGAAAAATTCTTCGCCAGGCTGCTCGCTCTGTGTGAACTTACCAGTTCTTGAATACATTAATTTCTTTGCAATCTAAATAACATTGCTAAAATAAGCGGTCATTAATTTTCTACCTTTATCTTCTATTTCTACACCAAATTAAGCAACAAAACCGCCGCCATTTTTGACAAACTTCTATCAAAACTATGAATAGGAAAAAGGTGTCTACAATCTGAATAGATCCGCTCAATACAAGCCAGACGTAAAACGAAAGTGCACTGCAAACAAAAGTAATGAAATAGCGAAGGCTGGGTCTTTTATAAGTCCTTTCATCGGGCTCGGAGTGCAGTTCAAAGCGCATTTAGCGATGACGTAATGCGTGTGTAAGGATAATAATAACATTGAGAGCAGTTGGCGAGCGGACTTGATGTGTGCTGGGTTAGGTTATAAGCGAATAGCGAGTCTTTATAGTATAGTCATCATAGGGTTAAAACTATGCTGTTTGATAAAAAACCTAGACCCTGGGCTGAAACGATTGATGGAATTGATTGATTGTGAGATATGCAACACAAAGTCGTATATTACGCCTAGATTTGCTTTTGTCACGTAAAATGATAATGTATCTGATATAATATAATATATTTTATCCGGTGACATGCAATAGGCCTTAAGAGTCGTTATTGAAATAAACAAACAAATAAAAATTGAGACACATTCGTACCGAATTTTTTCTGCAATAGTTAACTTACCAATGAAGCAGTACGAAAACTGACAACACAAGGACCAAACTTTTAAAGTCTTATAATTGCATACAATTTTAATGTGCGTAATTTTAGCATGCGCGATGCCTCTTTCTCGTCATCAAAAAAAATGTTACGTTAGTAAAATAGGGATTCTTATACTTTGAAATAAATATTATAATCTAATAGTAGCTCTTCACTCGTAGCTTATTCCACCCGACTTAAACGAGTGGGCACCCCATAAAATATTACAGCAGCAAAAACCCCCATCCATGCAGCCATTTCATGATAATTGTTATGGAACATATGAAATTTGCCCTGGTTCCTTTTTGTCGGCTATTTTTCTGACGAACGTGATAATACATGAATGTGAAGCGCCAATGTTGTTATCGTAATGTAATAAAATGATGGGCCCTTCGCAATGGGCAGCCTTGGGCGAGTAAAGGCAAATACGATAGTAAAGAGATATCTATGATCGATCGTCATTGTAGGTGTTTATCTATAATCGCCTTAATGCGATCATTTGTTGGGCCTACCCTGCCCATTGTGTTGAGGGCCCATGAAGTTGCTTGTACTAGTTGCATTTATTTATACTGATTTATCAATTACATAATATTTACACTTTTAATAATAGTTTTTAAGATAAATCTATAACTCAGAAATATTATAAAAACTTCATAACACATTTTTTAATTAAATTAAATTTTAATTAAATTTTTGGCAGCTCTATATAGAGTTTTTAAACATAATTTCTTAATTCTTTACCACATTCGTCAAAACCTCAGTTCGTAAAGTGCTCAAAATGGTACACATGTAGGGAAATAGTACATTACAGGCATTCCGCTGAAATATCTCCACTTGAGAAAACTCACGAGCACATTGGAAGCGTAATTTTTAAAGAATTCGCGAAAGATCTGAACGTGGCTGCCGACATGTAAAACCTCTTTAAGAGCCTCCGAGCTTTGTTACGTTTTAAGGTTAGCCGTGGTATAATTCTAAATTGAATTTTTGCTGGTTTTCCATTATGTTTCGTAAAACCAATTGCTTTATAGCTAGAAGGAAATTATATAATATTGTATCTGGTCGACTTATTTTTCTCATTATTTTATTTGAATTCTATCCACAAATTGGGGGTTTTATTTTATGATTTTTTTTTGTACTAACTATCAAACCTGCGAAATTAACAATAACTGAATATATTTTAAAGAATAAATATTACGATTAAATCTTTTCCTTTATTATACTTTCTTATATATATGTATATCTATTATATTGCACAAAACCTCCTTGTTACAGGTAAGTACAAAATGTGACTATATATCAAATTTTTACGGAAAATAGACCGAAAAAGGAGCAAATTTGTATGCGATCGTGATCATAGCCTCAAGCGAAAAGCTAGTAAATACATAATACATACAGTATGAGGTATCTTTTGTCTTATAAATTGAGAAAATAACATAATACAGACATTCTGACCTACAGTTTATTGATGTTAAAGCGATTCCATTTACATCTTTAGCATAACGAGAATTCCGTTTGCTTTTAATTTTCATTCATATTTATACCTTCATTTACAAGTATGAATTATATCTTGAATGCTATAAATGTGATAAAATTATTTTGCCTTTTGAACATTAGCTTAGGATAACGATTCCTAAAATGTAGGTTTTATTTGGTATAAAAATATTAGTTTTCCACTTTACCTGTATGTTATTTATGTTATATCTATTCATTTTTGTAATGATTTATTCATAGAGATGAATGCCTATATTCAAAGAAAATATAGAATTAAATGGAGCCACGAATTTGTCTCTATATCTATTGGAAATATTGGGATACACGGGTATGAAAAAAATGTTCAATTCCTCATAATAGATATTATATTTTTTTACCAACTTATCTTGTGCTGGTTGTTCGCATAAACTGGAGTCGTATTATCAATTTATCATATTAGTATGAAGTAGAGTCAAAGTGTACCTTCTATGAAAGAACAAATGATTTTATTTTTAAACTTTTCTTTGTAAACGACACGAATGAAACAAACCTAGGTCCCATAAGTAAATAAATATTAGAATGCCGACGCTCTAAGCATGTAAACCTTTGGAACAATATTTATGGTGCTTTGCTAAATCCATTTTAATCAAGCAACCTATATGCATAATATTATTGATATTACCATAATATAGGTTTTAGCCTGTTGGTATAAGCATGTAGGATTGTGGTACATAATTATATTATGACGAACATTGCCTTTAATATTATTTTATACAAGCTGCGCTTCGCAGTTTCACGCGCATGGCTCCGCTACTGTTGGTCTTAGCGTAATGATATATAGCCTATAGCCTTCCTCGATAAATGAGCTATCTAACACCGAAAGAATTTTGCAAATCGGACCAGAAGTTCCTGAGATTAGCGCGTTCAAACAAACAAACAAACTCTTCAGCATTATAATATTAGTATAGATGCATCTTAAAACATGGAATCTCTATCACAACGCGGGTGAGTTGCCCTAACAAATCAATGCATTATGTACCCACTTCATTATTGGTTCGCTCCTGAGCGTTAATCCTGCGATTTCCAACTAAAATTGGACTGCATTTTGTGGATATCGGAGCGGTTGCGGCGGGATTGCTCTCGACGCTGCACCTACTTTATGTAAATCACAACCACGACTTCATTCTGCATTGAAAAATATCATGGACACTGTATTTATTTTTGATAAGTTTAAATCTACTTAAAATGAGCTGTACGCACGAATAAGCCACAATTCATGCAATTTATTGTGGTCGGTAAATTGTGGGTGTATTTAAAGTTTTCTCTTTGTTAATTTTATGAATCACCAATTAAATCCATCAGCATCTATATTTTAAAGTGAATTGGGTTTATGTGTTTACGAATTTCATAAATGCGATGAAAGATAATACGATAAATGATTAAAATATAGTCTACAGTACAAAACACGAGCTTGATTTCTCATCATCAAGTAACGTTATCTAGAGAACAAATATTGTGTGCTGTTACTTTTTTTTTTGTAAAAATACTATTATAGATAGTATTTATTATATTTATCTAACGAAATTTACTCGAACATTGACATATCTAGCCAAGAGGTTCTATATTTTGATTTTAAGCACAACTCTGTACGTATAAAAGTTTATTTCATATCTACGAAACTTATCAAACACTCATTAAATTATACCAAATCCCTACAGACATTCCTTCCTTCAATATATCAAATTGTCGAACCAAAATCAAAGTGTTATTAGCAATTCAATAGAACAATCATAACTGAAAGTGGTTTACGAATATAATTAACTGTAAGTTAATAGCGCTTCAACAAAGTGGAGTAATTACAATAACAACGGGTAATGTGTTGCGAAATTGTCGTATGAATTGTAAATTGATTGCTGTTTATGTTCAGCGACAGTTTTCCTAGCTATCTGGATTCTAGAACATTCTTTGATTAGATTGTGCTTTGCTATTAGATTTTTTATGAGAAAATGATTACAAAATCATACTTTTTAAAAAGGTTTTTTCAAGAGTCATACAGAAATATCATCAAAAGGAAAATACACATAATATATGGCCAGCAGTGAACTTCCATTATTAAGAAAGAAAATATTTAGTAAAACAGAAACTGAACTCAAAATTAACTAAAAAATAAGAACGTCGCACAAATCTTAATTATCGCAATAATGTTATATAAAACATAATTTGAATGAATAAAATTGTATAACGCTATCTGAAGACCTAGTTAAATCAACTTGGTTCCGACGTAAATCTGAGCTCGAGCTCGCTGGAAATGCCTCGAAAACCGCGGGAACTCAACAGTTTTGAATGTGTAATTTGCACTTGTATTAAATGAATTGACATTTCTGTTTCTTACAGAATATCTGCCTTTACTGCGACGCCTGAGTTCTTATTTAATCCTTTCATTTTAACTTAAACTTTACGTCGTTCCTCTTTACAGGTGTTGTAATAATTATTATATCTTCTTATATATAAAAATGAATCGCAAAATGTGTTGGTAAGCGCATAACTCGAGAACGGCTGAACCGATTTCGATAATTCTTTTTTTATTATATTCCTTGAAGTACGAGGATGGTTTTTATGTAGAGAAAACGTAAATATGTACCACGGGCGAAGCCGGGGCGGACCGCTAGTTAGCAATAAAAAATTGGGTGTGTGCCGAGCACACGTGTCAGAAGTGAAACTTCATTGGCAAGATTATACCAAAATCGTCGCCTTACTCCATGACGTGACGCGACCTTGAAATTCAAAAGCACACAGATTGATCTTCTATATTCGTTCAAAATAATCCAATAAATTTTGTAATTTTTGTGATTTTTATTCATAGTAATATATTTTAATTAATGATTCGCAATATGATATTATGTTCGTATCCCTTTCACGACTACTAAGAATTCGTTTTGAGAAACTCTTTTCAGAGATAATTTAATATTTACATAGGTACTTGGTAATGAAAATATTGATTCTTTATTTTGTATCAGTTTCTCGGAATAAAGAGCCTGATATTTTTTTATGTGAAAGTTTTAGTAATAGTAGACTTTAACTGTTGTACACCAACTTGAAGTAGAATTAATAAACATCTAATTTTTCAAAATAATAAAATTTCTTTATCACAAACATTATTCCGAATTAGATTCGATTTTTTTTTTCATTAATATAGTAAATAATAAAGTTGATTACCGTTATACTTTTATGGCTAAATCAAAGCTTTTTGCTATAAATGAAATTAAATGACAATATTCGAAGAGCCAGGGTAAAAATACACTTTTTTCCCAAAATCAACCACACTAAGGTTTGTATTAAAACTCACCATTTTAACAATGGCTTAGGTTACCAATATAGAAAAGTTTTCTTCACATATTTTCGCCACAAAGAACATACTACATAAACATACTATATTGCTACATAGCATATTATATAATACGTAAGTACACAGTTCTACCTTCACGTCTTTTATGTGATGAAGTAATAATAAGCCGCAACTTCGCACCCAAAACTTTGCCAAAGTTTTATATCCCTTTTACGTGCATAGTGTTTATTACGTTTGTGATCAGAATTAATCAGTTTCGGGTCAGCCTTTACGTAGAATAGCCGTTTAATTTGATTATACTTTTATTAAGTTAGTTATCGAGTTTTCATTAATGGCAGTAATTAAATTATTAATCGTATGATGATATGATTGGGTATAAAATGATTTATAAACTTGTAAGCGAAACGTAAAATATAGCATCGAAATAATTTAAGTTCAATAAAAATAGAAGAAAAAGTAATAAGGAGAAATCTATACTATGATATTATAAAGCTGAAGAGTTCGTTTGGACGCGCTAATCTCAAGAACTACCGGTCCGATTTGAAAAATTCTTTCGGTATTAGATAGCCCATTTATCGAGGAAGGCTATAGGCTATAATATTATATCACCATGCTAAGACCAACAGGAGCGGAGTATTGCGGGTGAAACCGCGGAGCAAAGGTAGTATAAAATAAAATAAGTAATGTAGAAGTTGCTATATGAATATAATATTATAACGGCTTATTGGTATTGCTATACTAAAATGATTTATATCGAATCAGCTCAGCTTCAATGTTGGATAACTATTAGCTCAAACGTATTTCCCCAGTCGCCTATAACTGCAATACTGTCTATTGCTTAAATACGTATTCAGGTTATGTTTAGACTAATAGAAATTCATCTTCACAACGTTCGTAAACTACTATTTCATATTTTGATCTCTACATTATTAGAGCTATGTTTTTATTAAATGTTAATGATAAAAATATGATGAAGTATGCAATATTTTAAAATGATATGAAGTAAACTAAATGTTGCTTTAGTGGTTAGCATGTTCGATTACAAATCGCTAGTAGGTTAGATTCCTGCTTTAGATCATATAAGATTTGAGCCCGCGGCTTCGCCCGCGTTTTCAAAGGAAAACCCGCATAGTTTCCGTTCCCGTGGGATTTCCGGGATAAAACCTATCCTGTGTATTAATCCAAGTTACCGTCTATATGTGTGCAAAATTTAATTGTAATCGGTTCAGTAGAATTTGCATGAAAGAATAACAAACACATACACACACATCCTCACAAACTTTCGCATTTATAATATTAGTTGGATTCATTTTCAGAAGCAGCTTTGCACTAAAATATGCATATGAACTAACGACTTAAAGATGGGTTTTATTTATGTAAATAAATAATATATCTACAAAAAACAAACTTACCAATAAACACACAAGTCACAATATACATTTTATTTCGTCCTACATAACTAAATTATTTCACAATTCAACACAAGGTCCATTGTCAAATATCATCATCTCAAGTGGAACTCCCTCATTACCCATTCAAACTTTAATACAGGTTGATGTATGGTAAATACAAGTATCTCGTAGATTTATTCCGTCCTACATGACCAATATGCAAATGGTAGATCAATTGACGTGTGCACACCATGTGGGCACGTTGCTTCGATTAATTAATCGCTTGAAATACATGCTTCATGTATATAGCTTTATATTTAAAGGAAAGTACACTGGAATGGGGATCTTGTGATATGTTTGAGCGTAGAGTTGTTTAAACATTGTTTTGATGTATGAAATAAAATCTAAAATTGACATGATTTGAACTGAGTATCAACGCAGTTTATGCCGGGTTTTCTCTGTAGAAACTGCTGTCGGGATATCCGAATAGATGGACATATTTTTAGGCGTTACCAAAGTCTATAACGTCGTAGTCTTTTTTTAAGAAACTCTTTATTTAAATGTTCAAATTTCTATAAATAAAATTTTAAGTTTGATATTGATTGCCATATAAGCATAAGTTGATAACATTTTATGTTATTAATACATACATATTACATACCTTACTAGCAGCTCTATAATCTTAAAGAGCATAAAACTATAATTCATACTTCATGCGTCTTTATTTCTACCTTTATTTCTTCAAGGAACGAAGAAGTATTTCACATTAAAAGATCTCATTACCGACTCATGCTTCCTCTAATCTATTTACTGTCTGATCCTTGCGAGCTCAGAAAACAGATTTGTTGACATTTTCTTGCCAATCACACACTTTATATACTGTAAATGTTATCAAGTATTCATTTTATTTTATATATTTTATCCGAAAAGAGAATCCTGTTAACATTTTAATAGCAAAAGAGAAAAGCCCTATCAATTTTTAACTTTTAAATGATTTTTACGATCTCTATGTGTTCGATATAATATTAGTTTTGATAAAAAACTATTCATTTTTTATATTGTGCGTTATGAAAATCATGATGAAAAAATAATTTTAATCCACACAAAGCACCAACTTCGTGTTTAAAACATATAAATTCGAAACGTCTTAATCCAAGAACTTATAATATACTGGTTTAATTGCGTTACTATATCGCATGTTAATCAAAAAAAATATAAATCTTTCTCCGTGTTTTAATAATTGCATGCGACATTTATATTTATAGTTTCTTTTCTGACAAAGAAAATAAAACACGCATTGAATAATCATCATAAGCAATTAAATGCAGTGAGGATTGGAATTAGACACATAGAATACAAAATCAAACACTTGAATCGAAACATATACTGTGTATTATATTATTATAGTGCAAGTAACACTATAACGTGAAAATAACATTTACTTAGCGTACCTTTATAGTTTTTAATCTAAAATATTCGATAGATACCTTTTAATATTTGTAAAAACCATTTAGTTATATTTTGCTCTATACTGCAATTGCAAATATCCTGCCTTTTTTACGCTGCAATAGAGGAGCGCTTGGCCACGATCTCGCCTGATGGTAAGCTGGGATGTGGCCTAAGATGGAGCGCGCTGTTTACTCTCCTCTTGAAGACCCCCATATTGTACTCATCGGGGAACACAGATTCAGGAAGCATGTTCCAGTCCCTAGCGGTTCGAATAAAGAATGACGATCCGAACCGCTTAGTCCGGGTACATGGAACGTCAACCATGTGGCCTGACTTTGTCTATTTTATAAAAAAATTAATAAAAATAAAGCAAAGGCATACATCATATCATAATATTACATAATTCCGTTTGAGGACAAAAGCATCTGGATTGTAATTATTCCTGATACATGCAAGAATATTTGATAAAAATACATTCTTCCATTTATGAGACCGAATGAAATAGACGTTTTATTTTCAGCATCTGTGTGTATTAAACATATTTTATTTATTTATTTGATTTACCAACGTTTCTTTACATCACAGATAAAACATCAAAGTAAAAATACAATTTTATATGATCAATGTAAAAAAACACTTATAGGTAAACACAGCATGCGTAAAGTAAGTTTAAAAGTATACAATTAATGAATTAACTACTAAGTATCTTAAACAATGAAAAAATTATATGTAATATATATTATGCACTTATCTATTTTAATCGTTAAAAAGGGAATTAAAAATTTTGCGGAGTTTGTTGGTTTGATTCTCATCTGTGAAAATATCAAACAACTCACTGTAGTCATTTACAGTTTTACAAATTCTCGCAATGGGTGAGTTTCGACCCGATACGGTTCTGCGTTGAGGAGGCCACAGCGGCAACAAAACCTTACGAGGGTATCTAGAAGGCACCTTTAAATTAAATTTTTGAAGCAATTGGGGGCAATCAATTTTACTATTAAATAATTTCAAGGCAAAGAGTAAATCAAGAAGTACCCGACGATTATCAAGAGATGTAATTTTGAAGTGACATAGTTGCTTTTTATATGATGGTAACTGTTTCTTTGATTTTCCACTTGCATAAACAAGGTGCAAAAGAAATCTTCTCTGTATCCTTTCCAATCGTAAGGAATGGCACGCATAGTGAGGTCTCCAAACCACAGAACCGTATTCCAATATACTGCGCACCAGGCAGTTGTATAATGATATCTTCGCCTTGACATTATGTACATGTTTAACATTACGTATTAAAAATCCTAACATTTTAGCCGCCCGTGTAACAACTTGATTTATGTGTGGCACGAAAGTCAATTTATTGTCAAAAACAATTCCCAAATCTTTAATATGATAGAGCTCTTTGATACTCTCAGAGTTTACATTGTAATTGTATTGTATCAAGTTTCCTTTGCGTGCGAACCTTACCAAAAAACACTTCTTAGGATTTAAATCCATTTTGTTAGAGTCGCACCAATATTATTATGCATACTGTGTTAGTTTTCTGCTATAATATTAAAAATTGACTATTATATTTTAAAAGGCTGTTTATCTAAACAACTATTGGTCCGGGAGCCAGCAGCAGATTTTATGACCAAGTTCCTCTCAAGCGGTAATTAGTAAAATGCATCAAAGTATAGTATTATGAAGCCTCGTGAACGTCAGCTGGAGCTCGGTTGGGGGGAAGAGCGGTTGTAGCCTCCCGTATCAGCTGACGGTTTGGTGGAACCAAGATACAGCCAGCTGACATATATATTTATCCACAGTTACATATAAGCTATCATCAGGTAAATTTTTGTTTGAGAGGAAATAACGGAAAATAAATTTTTCTTTAAATTTAACTTTCATGTTCGAGACACCAGCTGACGTATAATACACCATGTTGTAACCAGCTGACTATTTTTTTTCGTTGAGATATTGGGTTAGCTACAATTTGACAAATTTTTAGCTGAGAGGAAATGAATGAATGAATGTATTTTTTTTCGTATGTGCGTGGGAGGCACCCCCCCAACCGAGCGCCAGCTGACGTTCACGAGGCTTTATAATACTATACTCTCATGCGTCTGACGAATTATCTCTTGAGAGGAAATAGTTAACCAAATTTGCACCTGGCTCCCTAACCATATTCAATTATCAACATATTTTAAAGTCTTTAATCAGTTTTTCTAAATCATCAAGAGATGTAATTTATACACCACAACCACTTCATATAATAAAACAAAGTTGCAAATTATATATCCAAATCGTGTTTTAAACAAACATGAGCCTAAATATATTGTTTATTCATTGATTGGACTAAATAATGCAAACAAAGGACACAGCGCATGTAAAGCAGCATACAGTATACAGTATAGCACATCACTGTCGAAGCTAGTTTAGAGTTTAGCCGAATGCTAACAGTAATCTGTTTCGATAGTACTGGACATTGATAGGGCTGCTATTTTCAACGCAAAGCAGAATTTATTTATTTGTTCGAAAATTGAATAACGAACGATTTTTTTGCAAAATTACACTACAGCAATGCAGGTAATATAAGAAATAATTCATCACGCGAAATGCTGAAAATACGTGAAGACAGTTTTTGCTAAAATGAAATATGGACTACGGTTATGTAGAATCTTGCTCTGCCTGTGACTGCGCTCGATGTAAAGTTTTTAACATCGTGGCAGATAGTAATATTGCGTATTATTAGATGCATTCTTAGTTTAAAAAAAATAAATTGTTTTATACTGGAAGTCAAACCCGTACTTTTTCGACCTGTTAGTATGCCACCAGTTCGTACGCTGGTTACCAATACAACCTAACAGTAAAATATCAAGTACATTTTATATGAAGACTTCCCAAGTATCAGAGTCATGAATAACATTATATAATAAACTTTCATAGGAACAATAAAACACAGCATATTTCATTGTTAATGCCTGCATTAAGGTCGTAACTTTTAGACTAAATATTAAAGATTAAATTTTACGAGGTTTTTATTCAAGGTCCCTTCTTTGTGAGCGGTAACGTGGATGTTTCCAGCATTTGTTTTAATTCATTTTATCGCAGATGGCTTTTATTGTTTAAGATGAAATACAGCTGAGTAAATATTTTTGTATGAGATGAGTTTAATAAAAATGGATAACTTAGCTGAAGATGTAACATTGCTTTTGGTGCTTCTACAATTTAAAAAATTTGGGTTTCATTTTGGGTATAGAATTTTATACGAGGTAATATTATGTTCACAAATTAAAGTGGACATTTTTTTGGTATCAAAGTATGGTAGAGATTTTTGTAAGGTATTGATTATTGAACATACAATCTTGATATTTTTAAACAAACCAAAGCTTGAGTGAATCTTCTGATTGGAATACCGAATACTTGCAAAATAATATAAAAATACGATATAACTCAAAAATCAAATCCTTTTACTTACTTACTCACTTACTCCTGTGGCGCTGAAACCCCGAAGTGGGTCTTGGCCTCCGAGACGAGAACTCTCCACCTTGCCCGGTCCTGAGCGGTCTCTTGCCAATTGTCACTGGCTTGAAGCGCACTCAGGTCCCTCTCCACTTGATCGCGCCAGCGATACTTGGGTCGACCCACCGGCCGACGGCCCGAGGGACGGCCCAAGTATGCTCTCTTCAGACCTCGTTCCTCACCCATTCGCTCTACATGACCAAGCCAACGCAGGCGATGCGCTTTTATTTCCCCAAGTATATTTGGCTCGGCCATGAGTTTTTCTAATTCGGCATTCTTCCGGATTCTCCAACTTCCATCCTCTTGTCTGATAGGACCAAAGATTTTCCTAAGAAGCTTTCGTTCTGTGACTAAAAGGTTACGCTCTTCGTTCTGGGTTAGGGTCCAGGCTTCACAACCATAAGTAAGTATTGGTCTTATAATTATGTTTAAATCCTTTTATGAATAAGTAATTGATACTCAATTGGATTTAAATATTCCGACGATTTCCGAGAATAAAATGTTAAACAAAAATATTTTTCTCCCTCAAGTCGTTAAAGATCGTTTGTGGTATAATTTACAAACAGTTACTAATCATATTTTCTTGGAAGTACAAAATGTTAAAATTCTTGCAATATTGAGGTCTATATAGTGCTATATTATTATATTGTCTAATTATTCGCGGAAACAATGTACAAATCTTATATTATAAACATTTGGGGGCTTTAAATACTATATTTACTCACAGATTTAGTTCGTAATTCCGGCAAATTTCTGTCATAACGGTATAACTGTATGAACAGCCATGCTGTCGACTTAGACTTTGAATCCCTGTGGTATAAAAGTTAGTGTTAATTAAATCAAACTGTTGACACTTGAAAATTAACTTTATACCTACGGGTATTATGGCAAGCTGAAATATGAACATTATTGGCCACAATAAGATGTTCGTATTACGTAATTGTAAAGTAGGCAGTTAAAATATTACAGTCTTCTTCGTTATGAATTTAACTGTTTAATATATTATAAAATGCAAAGGTGACTGACTGATTAATCAACGCACAGCCCAAAATTTGGCGTGCAGATAGCCACGATGATGCAGTATGGATCCTCTAAGAAAGTAGATAAATTCTACCATTAATCGAATTAAATAGGGGATGAAAGTTTGTACCAAAATTTATTTAATTTGCTGCGGACAACTCATATACTATTCAGTATGATGAGCAATATGATGAGACAATATTTCTCATTCCCCATCTTCTGTGAAGTTTTATTAACACTTGTAATTGAAATAAGATAACCTTTGAATATTATAGATTATCCAAAAACTTTATTTTTATAAGCAAAGTGCACTTTGAAAATAAGACCCTTAACTTAGTATGCGCCACGAAAAACGTCTTGTATGGCGAGCGGAGTGGGGACGCTCAGCGAGTTTATTACCACGACGTACGTACAACTTTGGAGTTATGTGCTGAGAATGTACTAGGAATTTACTTGTACTCGACTACGGCTTCTTTATTATTCAATGAGTAAAGATAAAATAAAATTACAGTATATTTATGTGTTAACTGGTTTGTAAGAATAAGTGATAAGTTCAATGACTTTTTAAATTGGTTTATAACAATATTTATATTCATCTTCACAAATAAGAAGTATAAAGTTCGTTTGACGAAATTAATACTTTTACGTACTATATTTGATACAATAGAAATTTGACCTTTAAATAAAATTATTCTACAATATTTTCATCGGCTGATACAAACAAGCTCGTAAAAATAATAAACATAAAACAGTTCACTAACCGAATTATCTTCATTACATACTATTTACCTCTCCATAGTACCTATAATAATCCCAACCCAAGAAAATGTTAGCTTGATTAGGCGACAACACATAACCCGATTACGTTCTTCCTAAAATCGCTTAATGCCGATAATAATCGAGCCAATAATTTTATTAGAGCCGCCATTACCGTAAAGTGCGATATACAAGTAAGTAGTATTAACGATCGATGGATATTAGGAAACAGTGTTTATCCTACTTTCCCTTAAATTGCCTAAAATAATATAGCCCTGAAAGGAAACGAAGGCTCGATAGCAAGCTATTTTGATAATCTTTATTGCAAATTAGGTACATTAATGTTAAGATAAAAGGGATGCTATTACCGTTAATATTTATAATATCTATAAAGGGGTGATTAAAGTATTTTTGATGACTTTCGAGATTTTGTTTAAGGAGCTTCTCTTAATGGGATTAAGGATGAGAAAATTTAGTACTTTTACGGGAGGATTATAAGAATTCCTAAATTATATTAATTAATTACGCGCTTATTTATATAAGCTTTAAATTGCACAAGTATATGTCAACAAAACACTTTACTATTCGTTCAAATAAACTCAAGCATTCTAAACTACTACCTTTGAACATTATTTATTAAATTGTCAATCGTCTTAATATGGAATACAACTGAATCATCGTACTGATGTAACACGGGATAGTTTTTATCCTAATAAAATGTTCTGGGAACGAGGTGAGCTTCCAACATTTTCGCGGGGCACAGCTAGCCCTTCATAAATACCCAGTAAATGTCACTTCACTCATAAACACACATTTTAGTTTTTAATATAAAGATAACGAGTGTAGCAATTAAGCGTGTTTGAAGCTTGCAATTAATTACGATTAGAGCTGCAGCCGCATGATAAACGCTGCACCTGCGCAAACGGTTCCCAACTTTAAACAGTTCCCGTCTCATTAGCGAACCAAACTTTACTAATAACAAATCATTCTTGCGTTTACAATTGTGTTTAAGTCTTTAATGAATCTGTTTCGCTTTAACGGGTAAACCTCATTTGAATGAAATTTGCAAATAGGTAGGGAAGGTTCAAATATAGGCTACTTTTTGCATACAATATACACAATATAATATACTATAATCTTTCGTTTTGGTAGTACATGCAAAGTTTTACCCGTCGTTACGTCAACTAGTCGTATATAATAATATATTGCCACGAAGAATGTTTGACGTGTCGAAAAAATCTGCGCAGAAGTGATAATAATATGTTGTAATATTATGTTTCTTATTGCAACAAAAATAATTTTACAAAGTTGCCGGATTGATGGCCACTTCATTTTCAAGTCGGATCTGAGTAAACAACAGCTGCTAAGGGCGGTATTATCACTAGAAATTAATATTTAATTTTAGGAAATATTTTATTTCTCGTAAGGCATCATGAATTACGTCTTATTATAAGAGGAACTTCTATCCTTCACTGTTCATTGCATTTAAGCACTTAATTGATTTATAAATAAATTGTGTTGTCATTGATATTATTTTATATATTGTTTGAGTTATAGGGAACTCGATTTAATTCAACTCGATTAACTCGTTGAGGCAAAATAAACAAACCGTTTCTAGGAAATTTATTGCAGAATAATCTTAAAGATCCGATTAGATTTCTGTTAAATGAAGGTTTTGTTAGAAAAATATAAAAGTAGATTAGCCCTATATATTACTATAAAGACGTATTTAATGCTATTTTCTTGTACACAATTTGATAACAGTTGTCGAAAACGATTTTTCTGCGAACCGTAACATCAAACTCAAAGGCTCTATTGAATTATTCCCTCACTCCATACACAAAATTTGATTAAACAAAAGTGGAATGGAGTAGCGTGGAATACGTACTGAATATAAAACACTTGATAGTGCAGCAGCGTATGAGAACCTATACACTGTACAGTGTACAGTACCGACCAATTTTATTGAATTTCAGCGCGTAATACCTCTCCGGGATCCATTACTTTTTACCTTTTATCCGGAGAGCTGTAACAAGCTCTAAAATGCCTAGCCGAGTACACGCTTTGTTTGACAAATAACAATGGACGGACACTCTATGGTTTTTTGTTGTGATCGAAAGGAATATCTGATATACAGAGCTATTGTAGTTGTAAAAATGTAGTATATTTTATTTATTTATTGCTTATTTTTTAATGAAATAAGTACCTAATTTAGTTTTTTAGATTTTTCTTTATGACTACTTGTCTCTGGGTAAATAAAAGAGACCGTGCTACTTTACTTTCATAAAAAAATATAACTAGGTACAGCTTTCAATTTTATTTCCAGATTCTTATACTCTTTCTTATACTCTTTCACACTTAGGTACTTCAGAATAATAAATAATTATTGCATTTAAAGCAACAAGATAAAGGACTTTAAAGTAGATTAACAATCTTCACGTTATCAACGGTACAATGAGTTAGGTCAAAGGAAAACTAAGCTAATTGCTGACTCTATCATTTTGTAAGAATTTTATATTATTTCACTTACTCCATATAATTATTATCGTTTCTCCGTAACGAAAGCCTTATTATAACATTAATGGAGTAACAATTTTTTCCAAGAACTCATTTGACAATAAATAGGTACGAAATTTTTTTGATGCTACAAATAGAACAAATTTTGAAATGAAATGAAATGAAATGAAATAAATTTATTTGTCCATTATATGATTTACAATTAATGTACGACAGTGGGTCCCAAACTAAGTGAAATACTTGTGTCTTGGGACCCTGAGTTGCGCTTCTTGGTTATATTAATAATATGTTATGGACAGTAGAAAGTTAACAAGTAGGTAATTAATACTCTAATGTAATGGAAGTTAATACAATTAATAAAAAAAAAGAAAAACAAAGTACATTATTTTACGGTTTGCAGCACGCGTGTTCGTGATAGTGTGTGTGTGTGTTTACGTGTGTGTGTGTGAGTGAGTGTGTGTTTGTGTGTGTGTGTCATTGTTTGTGAGTCAAGGCATATTGTTATAGTGTGTGTCAGTTCAGTGGTCCTGTAAGTAATTGTTCGGTTTCTTCAAAAGACAGCGTTATTTATTTTAAGTTTATTTTTCCCAAATTCTCATAAGAACACAGAAACTGTAATCATATACCATATTTTAATATATAACTTTTAAGTTAAAGTATTACCAACAACATTTTAGAACAATCTGCAGAAATAATAAGGATTTAAGAAAAATACAAGTGACGAGGGATTTTAAACATGTCTGACACACAAATTGGATTTTGTGTTAAATATCCATCAGCAAGTTTTGGAAATTTCACTTTCCTTAACTTTCCTAATTACTTTCAACTTTTTACGATTTCACGAAATTAAAATAAAAGCCAGCAAATTCAGAGAAACATAGGTAATATTTTTGACCATTGCTTCAGTTATTTTCCGATTATTTATCGCAACATCAATAAATAATAATATTGTGTACAATTTGGGTTAATATTCCATTTTTATTATAAGATTAGCACACATTACAAGTTAATTTTTACGTCTTTCAATAAAATAATAATTAAATAAACCAGAAATGCAACAGTGAAATAAACCGCAGTATTATTAACTAACACTAAACATAATTAGATTGAAATAATTCAAATCCTATCGTTTCCCCAACTACAATAACCAAAGTCATTAACAGAAATCCAATCAGGCCGCGGTTCAGTTTTCAATTAATCAAAACAAATAAGAGTAATGCAAAATGAAACTGCAATACACAGTATTAGAAATAACCTCAAATGGTCGTTATTTCATTTCGTAATGAACTTAAAGATAAATCTATCGTATTACACACATCATATTAAGATGTGAAATACACCTTCACTACATAGTATAAAACAAAGTCGCTTTCTCTGTCCCTATGTCCCTATGTCCCTTTGTATGTTTAAATCTTTAAAACTGCGCAACGGATTTTGATGCGGTTTTTTTCAATAGATAGAGTGATTCAAGAGGAAGGTTTAAGTACATAATTTATTAGGTTTTAGACAAAGCGGGCGAAGCCACGGGCGGTAAGCTAGTAACAAATAAAGAAGATTTTTTCATTGGCATAATAATAATCATACTAGTTTATAAAAATCGTATACTCTATCTACAATAAAATTATTTTATAAACAGAACTGCTGTTCTGGAAAACGTTGTGCCTAGCACTTATGGGTATAAAAAATAGATGCTGTCCCATTCTCATAGTACAAACACCGCGAAGCGAGAATTGTATGTATAATATAAGATTTATGTAAAAATAAATATTTCAAATTTTGTTAAAACATCTGTTTTCTTATCGTCAATACACGCGTGCATTACAAGATAAGCTTGAGATAATTAATTATTATGATGAGCTCGCATGGATAGACGCTAAGCCCCGTACGAGAAAGCCAATTTGTATATGCTTTTGAGGTTATTAATCATGCTTCCTGATTAGCTGAATTTATTGATAAATAAATAATAAGAGCTCTGCGTAATGTTGCAATACGCTTAAATTTAATAAAACATTTCTTCCGGGTCATATAATATCGGCATTAGATAAGCTTAAACAAAATCTCAATATTTTTTGTTTAAAACTTGTTTCTATGTCTTAAAAATGGTGTTCAAGCACATTGAAATTCAAAAAAATACGATTCAAGGTTTACTATTACTTTTAATTATAATCCAGATTTAAAGCACTCCTCTCTCTTCTCATTAAATATTGTTACGTTACTACGTTATACTTTTTACATGACAACAGACCAAGTATAATAAATCTAAAGATTCCTACGAAATTAGCACGAAGCTCACCCTAGTACTTAAAAACAAGCAAGTCATTTCTTGAGGTTTCCTTCTTTCTCCGCAAATTAGCAAAGCAATCAATATTTGTATAGAGGCTGGCGTGTAGCCAAGATCCAACTTTGGCTCGTCGATGTTTTGGCTTCACGTAGTCCAAGTTTTAAGTACTTGAGCTGATCTTGGCCGGTCCATCTATATTGTCTCTAAGAGTATCACTATGCAGCTTCATGCGTTGCTCAAACATGCTGTTAGACATACATTTAATATAGGGGAAATTTGTCGATCAAGTTTTTGTATAAAACTGGCTTAGCTTGCAAAAAGTTTCTCACCATTCTTATGCATATTGAAAGTAGAAGTACACAAGTTCAGAATTCTGCGAAATATGGTTATAGAATTATTTTTTACCAAGTTTTTATTCCCATATATTTATACATATTTTTCGAGTCGAGTCTGTTATTAGACATAAGGCACTGATCTCTGTAATCACGGAAATAAATGCGATTCTGTACCAAATTATTTCTTTATACTTAGTTTCATCAAATGCGATTCTCTACCAAATTATTTCTTTAGGTTTACTCAGTCTCATCAAATCATAATCAACATACTATTTATAAGTAAAAAAAATAATCTATCCTTTTTTAGTACCCAACAAAAACATAACTAAAACAGTTAACCCACGCAACACTTTCAGCAAGCAAAAGCAAAGCGCATCCACCCGGGACACCTTCGTTTCCAATTTGAAGAGCAAGATATTCAAAGGTGAAGTTTCCGAGGTTAAACCAGCCGTCGACAAACTTGCTGGGATCGTGCCAGAACAGAGCTCGCGAAATTGAAAATTTTAAAACACCCTCCACTTAATGATTTCGCGAATATTATAACGGTTATGTCTTTGTCGCCTTTTGGGAATAAACGAGGTAGGTGTTTGTAGTGTTAGGTTAGGTGAATTTATATTATGTGCTTGAGGATATTTTGTTTATATTAAAATATAATTTAGATGATTGATAAAGGAATTAAATCATGATTATATTTTTACTGCATTCTGCAAGACAATCTATTAGTATGTACCCATTTATTTTCTTGATCATTTGATAGACAGAAGATTAGTCTATCTACCATGCATAGATGAACAAAAAGCACACAAAACACAAAAACTATATTAGTAAAGTATACTTTATGCTTGAAGTATGTTCAAGTTTGAACTATTCCAAAACTAACTAGATTATTACTGGAATAATAAATGATGTATCCTAGACACACCTAAAGTTACCAAGTATTGCAGAAACGTGGAACGTTAATAAACGTCTTCTAACATTGGAACTTTTGTTAAATTAACATGGAAAATAGGAAACTTTTGTACCAATCATACAATGTATGAATATTTCGCAGTACTGCGAAGTAACGGTAGTAGTTTGTGTGTTTCTTTGATATTAGTATACCATATGGGCAAGCATAAATCTTTACATATTAAAAAAAAATGGTTTTATGAATATTATCTACATACACGTAAAAGGTAAAAGACTGAACAGAGTGTTCCGCAATGAGTACAATATGGGGGTCTTCAAGAGGAGAGTGAACAGGTACATTCTAGGGAAGCGCGCTCCATCTTAGGCCAAATCTCAGCTTACCATCAGGCGAGATCGTGGCCAAGCGCTCCCCTATTGCAGCGTAAAAAAAGAGCGAATTATACGTTCACAACAATCAAAGATGCTATGGATCAGCTACTTAAAATATGCTTCTTGAAATACATTTTCAAAAGCTGCAGGTTCTCGTCGACATGATCCGTACTAAAGATTAAAAATATCACAACTTTCATGTAATAAAATTAATTATCGATGAAGCAATAAAAACGTGAACAGTGTACCAAATCCCTTCATTGCATTAAAATTTAAAACCTTCCAATTTCCTATGAGAAGAAGTTTTTAATAGTGTTGAGGGAAGTCGCAAAGTTCGGTTAATTACAGTCTTCGCCAACTAATTTGTACGGCTTTTGAGCTCGCACTAATTAATTTTACGAAGAAAAATATTTGCCTTGATTAATCTTTTGTTTGAAAGTTGGGATTTTTATGGATTTCAGCTATTTTTTATTGTCACCGTCTTAGATCTTTTTGGCGTGAAATATCCATTAAATCACGGGATAAGTTTAGCGAACTTTTTCTTGTGAATCTTATTACAATATTTTTTATATAGTCTTTACTATAGACGATTTAAAGACCACAAAAGTATATTGTTATTTAATAGGTACAATTTAAATATAATTTGTGGTGTTCTGAATGAAAACATAAGTACTAAACCTTATGTTAACATTTACCCAAAAATTACAACATTAAATTTGGAGATAACATCAAAATTGAATCGAATAATTACGATATATTTTTACATTATCCCAAACCAAAACAGACAGAGGTCAACTGCCAACTAGATGAAGGTAAATACAAGATAAACGAAAGTAAATGGTTCGTTAAAGCACAATACAGCTAGTTAGAGGGTATTTATTCAGCGATGGATCATCGAGGGGCAGGTAATAACAACTCACTGTGTGGATTAATTCCGAACTTAGTGGAACGTCTATCTTTTCCCAACGTTAAGACGATCAGGATTAACTGTGGTACAAGGTGTTGAATTATTTAATGTTTTTATTTTAGTAATGATTACACATTGACTTAAGTGTATCAGACCATTATAATATAACCAGGAATAAAAATTCAAAAAAGACAGGTAATAAATGGTAGTTATAACCGTGGTCACACCATGTAGTATTGTAGTGTCGGTCCACGGATAATTGAATTCAATAAAAAGCCTCTTATACGTATCTTTAACCGTAGTCGCCCAGTATGTTTATAACATTATAGAAATTGTGTTACTGAGAAATTAACCACTTTCAAAAATAAATCATTTAAATCGAAATCAAAAATCGAAATTGATACTGACGATTTCATAATACAGCAACAGTTTGGATGCAGGAAGTTTTGAGGTAAGAGATAAAATAGGTCATGCATTAAAAATGTGATTCTAACTTTTTTTTCTTAAAGATTGTTATATTTCTCCGGAAATTTCAAATTTACCAATATCTACTTTAAGTTGTATAATTATTCTTCCATTTTGATGTAAATAATTATTCCAGTTTATAAAAAATAAATTTAATATGAATACTTAATTCCAAAAGTATATAATTTGTGCCACAAATAATTCTCGTAGATAGGCTCAGATTATTATCGTGAAGCAGTGCGGACGGCGTTGATGGGAACAAATATATTAGCTCGAAATTATAACGATACACAATAAATTATTGGTTGTACACATTTTTTATTATGATCATGATTTATTGAGAAATTAATTTCCCACTTAACAGAGTAATCACGAGATTTAATAAACGTTATTTAAGTAAATTATTAAATAAATTTTCAGATAAATCTAAGATAACACATTACACAATACAACATATAAAAAATATTTTAGGAAATATATTTTAATATATTATGTAGTAATCAATCCACTAAATCATTAGATACGTACATACTCCTCACCTCCTCACCGTTAATTCTCATATTTATAAGTACCAATAAACCAAACAAAAAAAATCTATAACACCTAATAAAAATCGAATAAAATTCTGTAGCTTTCGCCGTACCACGTCTTTCATTGTATTTTAACTTCCAATAAAACAGCCATAATCACATCCAAACCTTGTAGGCGTTTGATTTGAAAACGTTAGTTAGCTGGCATGGCACCAAGTATTGACAGCGAGGCATAACGCCCGCACTAACATTGTCAGGGCTCGTTTGCGGCCATGCTGCCAGGCACATGTCTTACACACTGCTAGTGTTGTAACATGGACATTTACTTGACGTGGAAAGATATTGATGAAGCAAATTAACGGTTACTTAATGGTAGAACGTAAGAAAGTCATGAATAGACAATTAGGTTAGATTTATTCAATATCAACATCTGATGAGATGATGCCAAATAGAAGCATATTACCAGGATTTGTTCAGTTTATTTGGGTATGGTTCGAGCTGTTTAAAATGTCCTCTGATCTTAATAACAATGCTTGTTTTGCTGATTTGCTTTCATATTATACTAATGGATGTACAGGTATAGAACAACTTTCTTTTTTGTGACTTATGAGCATATACCACTTAGAAAATTAATTACGGCTCTGCATACACCAGAAGATTCCTTTCTATTTACACTACTCGACTTCTCAGAACAGCCAGTAAAAATGAACCTCACAAAATAAATAGAGCATCACAGTGAGTGCACAGGCCACGGCTAGATGGCTCCATGTCAGCGGTCGGAGATTACGTCAGATTAAGTTTAAAATCTACAATGATCATTACTGGACTTGGCAAGGCTTACGGATCACGTCCGCACATATTTGTATAGCGTCGTAAAGCCCAGAAACGACTCAACTTAAAAATGTCCGCCATTCACGGATTTGCATTTTAAAAAGCACTTGAAGCTTAAAGTGTTAACAGTTTTTCTTTTCGGTGAGAAAATTTTTAATTTCTGTTTTCGTTAAGTGTCATTTTAAATTCTATTAATTAAGTTCGCTTAACTTATTTTGTGGATTTCAGGG
>CAJQZN010040726.1:92210-118214 GCA_907164685.1 Colias eurytheme
AAAGTATCAGGAACTGTAGAACTCAACTGCACGCGATAAGAACTCACTTTTTTTTTTGATCTGTTAAAAATGATCTGCTAAGTTCACTAACATTTTAGATAAGCTCTCAATTAAATAAGTTTACATCTATCGTTATCATCATGGCACTCTATATAGGTATAAATTAATATTTTTAATAAAGGAGATGGTCCAAAAAAAACCCAGAGTCGATTTAGACAAATTGGGTATGAATGGCTTTATTATATTACACAATTTACCCCACCGAAAAATTTATGCCCATATCCATGGGGTATGAGTGTTATAGGCTAACAAAGTATATATGGAAAAATCATGAGTAACTTGTTATTTTTACCAGTTTTTACAACAGCAGTATACTATTAAATCATCCATCAGCCGAAGGACTGCTGGACATAGGCCTCCCCCAAGGTTTTCCACCGCGATTGGTCCTGTGCCACCCGTATACAGCGGCTACCCGCGACCTTCACCAGATCGTCGGTCCACCTTGTGGGGGGCCTACCAACACTACGTCCTCCGATTCGCGGCCGCCATTCGAGGACCTTTCCGCCCCAACTGCCATCGGTCCTGCGAGCAATGTGCCCCGCCCAGTGCCACTTAAGGTTTGGGATTCTGAGAGCTATGTCGTCGACTTTGGTTCGTCTCCGGATCTCCTCATTCCTAATTTGATCACGGAGGGAAATTCCAAGCATAGCTCTCTCCATCGCCATCGGTCCAGTAGTTTCGGAGCCTAAATAATTGAAATAAATAAAAATGTTTCCCACCATTTTCTTTTTTTTTTTTAATAAATAAAAATAACTGAAAAATAATATGAGACAAAACAGGTAAAGTCAACCGTAAAAAGATGTTACACCAAAAGGAACTAATAAGTGTCCAAAAAATCTAAATCATTAAATATCTATTTTTGTTATCAAATCTTTCTGCGGTTGACTGTACAATGAGCTACACAAACACACACACACACACACCCATGCAGGCACATACACAAACTTACATTGACATGTCTTGTAAAGTGGTAAAAATAACAAGTTACTCATGATTTTTCCATATATATTTTATTACCCTATAACTGTTATACCCCATGGATATGGGCATTAATTTTTCAGTGGGGTAAATTGTGCAATATAATAAAGCCAATGATACCCAATTTGTCTAAATCGACTCTGGGTTTTTGGTCCATACATTTTTGGACCATCTCCTTTAAGTGTTTTTATTTCTGTGTTTTTACTTATATGTATTAGAAACTAGCGGTCCGCCCCGGCTTCGCCCGTGGTACATACATATTTACGTTTTCTCTACGTAAAAACCATCCTCGTACTTCAAGGAATATAATAAAAAAAGAATTATCGAAATCGGTTCAGCCGTTCTCGAGTTATGCGCTTACCAACACATTTTGCGATTCATTTTTATATATAAGATTACACAAAATCTAAAAACATCATCCACAACCCAGTTGTCGAAAACCTCGCGTTAAAGTTTTTACTCTACAATCAAAAGAAACTGGTAAAATTTCTCTCCAAGAAACTTATTCAATGAATTTTGACAACGTTTATATTAGGGTTCATTAATTATTCCTGCCGTTAAACGTATCTTAATGGGTTCCGTGCTCACTAGTCGTACATTTGGCTACTAACTTCAAATTGAAAGCATTTCTTGCATTTTCCTTTTGCGAATAATTCTTAGTAGTTTACTTGGATTTCTTTTACGACGCAGAATGTCAAAGAGGATTTCCATAGTATAAGAAGTTAAGCAGATTGTATATTAAAGATGAAGGATAAGATTCTTGGAACTTACTGCAGTTGACCACAAAGCACATTTTCTAGGATTATTTATAAGTTATTTTTATTCATTCATTCTACTACTTTGACTTATGTTAACGTTAGAACTATCTTTGATAAGTGCAGATTCAAATTAAAGACACTATATACCTGTTAACTACGCAGAAGTAGCAGCACTTTAATCCCTACTGCTACAGAAACGTATTCAGTATAAATATTCCAAATTCTAGAACATATTAGAACAAAATATTAATACCAAAATATTGCTCAATATAAAAAGCAGTGCTAAGAAAGTAGTGTACTGAGATATCTCTGTTTCTCGTCGATTAGCTTCGCAAATGAACTGAGAGGGTATTGCAGAGGTGTCGCTGAAACGAATGTCTGTGCCAATACCGGCTTGATATTTCACTTGTCAGAGACATAAGATAAACAAGTATTCATTTAACAATGAGAATACTTGTACATTGTATGTATAGAATCGTTAGAGATCGAGCTTGGCTCATAATATGTTTACTCGATGAAAATTATGAATAAATAAACAGAACGCACGAGTATTTAACAGATGTTATCATAAAACTAAGGCTATTTTCAAAACTGTGGATATAAAGTTTATCGGTACAAATAGCATGTACATACCTATTTTTACCTTTAAAATGAGACCGCTTCAAAATTTATTAAAAGCTCACAATGCCATACTATTAATAATGACAAGTAAAAATTGCAACTTTCTGAAAATTAAAAATATACTACAAAGTAACCCAATTAAAACATGCTACAATGGGAAAAAAGACCAAAAACAACATAACACTAACTTAAAAACCATTTTAACAACCGAAATGACTTCCTAAAAGCCAAGAATTCCTAAGTAGCTTAATTAACTTTAACAGTTTAATGTGAAATTAAAAACGTTTGTATGATAATTTAGAACTTTAGTCGTGTCAGGAAAATTAAACCCTAGACCGGAGGTCAAGACTCTTACAGCTAATGGAAAGAAGTTTTTCCATCTAACCATAAATGGATACTAATTTCAATCTTATATCTATGGCGATAAAGTTGCGAATCGCGTGGAAAATTAAGATAATTATAGCGATACTTGTGTGGTTATTTAAAAACGTTTTCATTACTCGTACTCTATGAAATTCAGAAGTTTTCTATGTTATACGTGTTACTTTGGCTGTAAGTCACGTGAGAATTTCGTATTATTTTTATTCTCGTGGATTTTCAGGCTCTTTTCAATTAGTTATTTTAAGAATCTCATTGCGGTTAAGAAATTTTTTTAATTATATTTTAATTATTACATTAATAAATTATTTTTTTCACATATTAATTTAACTGCGTCAATATTGTGTAATTTGTGGAAACAAAGAGGTGCTAATATGTATGCTTTTTATAGCCCATACCACATTCACTTTTGGATGGGTGACCTTATATTAATCAGACTTTGAAAAAAAAACTAAGATGACAGTTACTTTAAAACGCGTTAAAATATTTCGTTCTTACAAGAAAATCTAATGTATTGTAATAGGCTAGGCGTATTTGAATCACTAAAAATAAACAATGATACGTGACACTACAACGTTATAAAAATATGCTATACCGTATATCGGAAAACATTTCGACTTCGCAGTTTCGCTCGTGCCTTGATCCAGTCAAGTTTTACATAGATTTAAAACCAACGTTTTTAAAGGTTTCGTATAACGAGCGCAGCCTGTCTGCATTCACAAAATCGACCGAGAAGCCCGGCTAATCTGCTCAAAGGGACAGAGAACGGATTGTGTTCTATCTCGGATCGTTATATGTATATCCAGTAAATAAAATGTATTCCATATTCAGCGATACTTTTTACGTACAGCGGTTGTGCCAAACGCTGCAGTTTAGAACTGCTATTTTATGCGCGGTTAAGTTGGGAGATGAAGCGATTTGTATAATGTAGCGGCAGTGTTTGATAGAGTTACTATATGTTTGCTGTTAATGAAAGTAATGATCACATACATGTCTGTGGTAATGATATACATGAAAAGACAATAATTATAGAAAATGATTCATATTTCTTGATTTAATCAAGTATTTACAGTATATTTATTTTTTTAATTTTCTCACTATACAGAAATAGGTCACCTTCTGATATATTTTTTTAATTATTGTTTCATTATTGAAATTTAAAAAAAATATGTTTGAAAGTAAAAATGTAAGGTACTCACAAGTCAATAACTGCGTTAAAAACAACCGACTTCAAACTTGCACTTGCAACATTTACAAATACAGACAAAAATGCTCATAAAATAAAAACTACTGGGTCTATCCGAATAAAATTTTTATGGGACCAATTCGACACCATCCCGCATCGAACAAAAAAAGAATCACGTAAATCGGTTCAGAAACCACGGAGTAATCAGTGTACATACATAAAAAAAAACAAAAAAAAAAACATACCGGCCGAATTGATAACCTCCTCCTTTTTTTTTGAAGTCGGTTAAAAAACATTTTTAAACGGACCATTGTTTCATTATTGCAGAAATAATTGTAATGTAATTGTAATAGTTGTAATGTAAAAATTGTAAAAACATTAGTTATACTTTAATTACATTGTGTATTGAATAAACTATAAAATGTACAGAATTCCTTATATTATTTACTAAACTGTAGTCTCTCCGCATGATCCCGTCCCTTGTCCCTCAATGTTTGTCGGCTGGCCTGCACCACAGCAGTATTCTTTTTCTCGTATATCCGTGAGCCTGCCAAGCACTGTATCAACTCCATTTACCCGTTTTTGAGCCAAAAACGAATTGCAATGGAGACGCCCGCGCTATACCCAAATTGTCATGAATTAAATTATTTGAATGAGCTATAAACATGGCGACCTATTTTTTGTGCTCCTCCGAAATTTGAGCCTGAATGGCATTTGGGAAGTCAAAGAATTCAATGCTACTTTTATTCGAATTGAGGCAATTTAATTAATAATTAATTAAATTGCCTCAATTCGTAGGCTTGACGTCCGCGCTATAAACTCAGAAGAGATGAATAATCCATACTATTTAATATTATAAATGCGAAAGTAACTCAGTCTGTCTGTCTGCTACTCAATCACGCCTAAACTACTGAACCAATTTTCATGAAATTTGGTATGGAGATAATTGATACCCGAGAAAGGACATAGGCTACTTTTTATCCCGGGAAAATGACGCAATCCCGGAAATCCCACGGGAACGGGAACTATGCGGGTTTTTCTTTGACTGCGCGGGCGAAGCCGCAGGCGGAAACCTAGTGATAAATATTTTGGAAAATCTAGATTGGCAAATTATGATTTTAAATTGATATAGTAAATATTATTGAGTTGAGATTGCTTTTTATGTAAACTCTGTCGATGTCGTTTCTATGAATTTCTTCCAAATGGGAGACAAATTTTCCGAGTTTTGCGTAGATACTTTTTGTTATCAAATTATGTATTATTCCTTTGAAATCTTATATATAAAAATGAATCGCAAAATGTGTTGGTAAGCGCATAACTCGAGAACGGCTGAACCGATTTCGATAATTCTTTTTTTATTATATTCCTTGAAGTACAAGGATGGTTTTAATGTAGAGAAAACGTAAATATGTACCACGGGCGAAGCCGGGGCGGACCGCTAGTTATATAAAAAATATTATGTCAGCAATAAAAGGTAAAAAGAGCGACATTTTACAATTATTTTTATATTATTAAATTAAGTTATGAATAATAACAACGAATTACGGAATATTGAAAATCAACGTGTGAAAATATGATAATAGGCAAATACACTTTGAATTTATGGTATAGATTGAATGAAATAATTTAGAAGACGCGCCTTGTAAACGAGTATTTCACAAGACAGGAAAAACGAGTTAAAACAAAGAAAAATCTTTTCACCTAACATCAAAGCCAGTCATTACATATTATTATAACTCTGTACCGTGACCCTAAAATAAACATAAAAAGATTCAACAGCATACGGAATAAAGAACGAGATACACTTAGCTGTTTCGTCAAGTGAATAAGGTGCGGGGCACACTGGCTCCAACTTATTTACCGAGCTACTTGAGTCCTCTCTAATTAATTGTTTATCTTTACTCCACTTCTTCGGGTTTGATCGCTCCTTGAAACCTACACTAAATTTAATTACAAATTTAAGTGTTAATTTATATTTAGTTTCATGTCTCTTTGGAGTTTGGTTGAAATATTTAATTTGACACTTGGAACTAGTATTTCTTGGTAAAGATAATTTATTTAAATGCTTAATTTCGAATTACGAAATTTCGTATGTATACCACATAAATACGGAGCTTTAAATAAATATTCAGACGATACAGAAAAATCGTGGAAGGCAACATAATATTAATCTGCTGGTTACTCTAAACTCTAAAGGGATGACGTCATCGAATAAAAAAGTAAACGTATATAGAGCAAAATAGACTCTACAAAATCATGAGACATTAGTGAAGATAATATAGAATACATAGAGTATTATTTCCTCTAGAGGCATATTATGTGAAAAACATAATATTATAATACAAGACGATTTATAATATCAATAATCTTAAACTTGTCTACGATTCGGTGCTTATTTTTTACGATCCAACAAAAGACAATTTCCCGATAACAGCTTCAGAGGCGCTAAATATAAAAAATACAATATTCCAGCTTATAATCCAAGGTCATAATATAATTTCAAACAAATTATTGATTTTATAACATACCACAAAAATAAATATCTGTAATCTACGCAAACCCTAAGATTTACAAAAATAGCTCCGCAAATTACATTTAAAAGCTCTTAAATCAAAATATTCCGTGGCTAAACAATTTGCATCTCAAGACAACAGGTGATATAATTCAAGGCACTTTCGTGTTTTTTGTTCTGTTTTCATTCCGGGTTGTTAACTCCAGGCAAGAATGATAAACGACCGGATTTATTTTCCTCTATGACACTAGAAAAAATACTTTCCCACAATGTGGTTGCTTTGTTCACGCGAAAATGGCTTTTGTTTATTCTCGCTTAAGTGTTACAGAGTGTTGATTGTTGAACGTGTTAATTTTTAGTTTTACAATTTCGAGTTGAGAAACGATGTAACTATGGTAAAGATAATAAATCTAGATTCTGCATTGACTAGTAAAATGAAAAGAAGTCAAAAAGTCTAATTTCATACATTTATTTGATGACAAAATAAAATTAGTTTATGGTAAAACCAAATGATAATTTTAACATGATGAAACAAACCAACAAATAGGGTTTACTCTCTTATTTTGACTTTTATAGCTTTCTGTCTGTTATTACAAGATTTAAATTGTTCATATACCTATTTGTTTGTTTGACTGTACTAAACTTCAGAACTACTAGCGAAAATGATAGTATTCCTAAATCTCAGAAGAAGAAGTTTATGAGTAGGACACGTCAAATAAAAATGGATTTTGCGACAGAGCCGGATTAAATAGCACATTTATGTTAGTCACAAAGTCACGGATAAGGACAAGTTCTGAAATAATTTAGCTCGGCTCCGATGACATTGCTACCTTACACAATATGGTAATTGTTTTCGTAATATTACTGTAGGTTCTAAAATTCTTAACTAATGTTATAAATTAAAATAATACTGACCACTTGGCTTGTAATAAGATAATTTTTGAGAAGCTGTTGTTATGTATTATGCCTTAATTAATGTCATATAAAAAAAAATATGTTTGAAAGTAAAAATATAAAGTACTCAAAACATTTTTAAACGCATCATGCGTTTAAAATTCTCATTGTATTAAACCCGTTATTGCAGTACTTAATTGCCTATAAAACCTTTTATACCACACTTTATTCATTCACATCAAAGTTCCACAGCCAAACGCTTCGCCAGTGCACTCTGTAGCCTGATTTAATATAAAAACGGCCATAAAACCGTTATGTAAGAAGACAGCCAGCGCATTATAACGCCATAAGTCATGACAACCATTTTAATTCGCTCAGAGAAAGGACATAGATCACTGCTGCAGGCTGAATCGAATTTTCCTCGCGTCCAAGAAATTTCCCAGAATGTTTGTAATATGAGGATATTTTAATACATAAATTACACGAGGCGGTTCAAATCTGTCTAGATATGAATTCATGGCGAACTTTTGGGATATAAAAGTGGTGTCAAGATCGTGCGAGCGGAGTTTGTATGCAAATGACGCATGCGATATTTTTGCGTCGTGTTTGAATGGTGACTGATTTGAGAATAGTCGTAGTATTTGAACATTGATATCTACAGATGAGAATACTGCGTGTAGCACAACAAATTCGTATGAACATGTAAAGTTGGAGTTAATTTAAGCAAATACCGTCTCCGTACCGCATTCAGCGCTCTAAATAGGATCCGTGACGCAATTTTTACTTAGAATAAATTGTATCTAATTCAATTTGCTTATCCGGGACGGCTTTGTACAGCCAGTTTCAATGGAAAAATACTCGAGTCCCGAATAAACATCCGTCTATTTAATTATTCTGGATTAAGACGACATTTTGTAATTCACTGCCTATTGAAGCTGACGATTGGATTACGCTATACAATTGTGACTATATTATTGTGTAAGATGAGCCTAAATAAAAGTTGTGTATTTTTTTAAGCTATTGCATAGCTTCTATTGCGGGCCTTGAGCGCGGGGACCGAATCCAGAAATTCCGTAACGAAAAAACCTCACGCTCCCCACTCCGACGGGCACGGAGGTGTGGCTACAGCATTCATTGCAAGCTATGCCTTCAACATAGCATGCAATAGCTTTACCGCGGCAGTCCCCGAGTGCCACACGTATTTTTTTGAAAAGAAAAACTTCTGTAGTTTAGTAATTGTTGGCAGGGAAAACCTACGTGCATGGCCAACATGCCAACGTTTCTAATTACTACTCTGGCAATGTTTAATTAAGTCTTCTACTTTTTTACTTATTGATATATTTTTCTAATAACAGCATTAAAATAGACATCTTAAACTCAATCTAGTCTAAAATAGTGTCATAGTTATAAATAATTTGTCGAACTCTCAAAAATAAACCCGCATAGATGTTTGCTTTCAGTTAGCTAAAGAAACATCCAATTTGCGTGCATGAATTTTAAACGAAGTTAATTTCAATAACAAAACACTACTGCTCAGAGTCGATGAATATTTAAAGCCAGGCTCGCGCGAACTTAAAAATCTCTACTTCGTGAACTTAGAAAATAAGTGCGTTCGTTCAGTATTTATAAACTCTAAGAACAGCTAAGAGGCTCGATTTTATAAAATGTGCGTTGAACCGTGGCCAAAAGTATAAGTATTTTTGTGGTATGGATATTATTATTACTGAAAAATTTAACTGTATAATATTACAAGTCTTTTGATAGGAATCATGTATGAACTAAATTAAAATTAAAACTTTCGTTACAATCCAACTTAATACGGGTCTTCATGTACCTATTTTACTATAAGGTATAATTTAAGTTGTTTTTGGGTAATGTAACAATAAATATCTTCACAGTTGATTTAGTAATCAATCACAAGATTAATACATAATACCTAATATTATACATATAATATGTCTCGCCCACATAATATTATCAGCATAATTAGATGTTTGAACGAAATTACAGTTTCACGCCAGCATGTTTGAAGTTTTGCCTGCGCAAACATATAAATATAATATAATATAATCAATAGTAAAAGTCGCATTTAGAATTAGCTTTAATATAAATCAATTATTATTAATGCATGATATTATGACTTTAATGTGTATTAATAATTTTATGGAAATTTCAAATAATTTGGTTATTTAGCACCAATAAAACAGGAATGTATTATTTTATTGTACTAAAATTTACGCATTCATATTTAATACTACTGAAAAACTTACGTAACTACAAACACTGGTTAAAGTTATCTTATGCATTATTTTTAAGCCATTTTGCGAACAGACAATTATAATAACACTTAAAACACGGAAAATATTTCAAATCCGCACCAAGCGTATTTCTTCAGTCTTATGTATCTAACCTTGCGGACAAAGGCCTTCTAAACAATACACGCGTTTGAAATCCAAACGAGGAATTATTTTTATCTCATTCTAATAACTTTAAAATGTATCCCAGTCTAATACGCTTCCTTGTATTTCCCGTAACTGTTCCCATAAAAGATAATACGTGAGATAATTTCGCTCCACGATACGTAATATCGTTGTATGCTTAATAACTTTTATAATACACATTTAGGTATATGATAGGATGGCTTTTGAACTGGAAATATTTAATATTGAAGTGCTTTTTTGTAGTTCTAGTTACAAAGCGCTTATTGCGTATTAGTCATATTTTGAATTTAGATTATATTTTGAATCAATATTTCATTATTGTCATCGTTACGAAATATTATAACCGCCTCCTTGGTACAGTGGTTGACGCGTGAGCGTAACACCAAGGGGTCGATTCCCGGTGGAGACGAAGAAAAAAAAATGTCTCGGTCTGGCAGGACACAGAAGGCTGATCACCTACTTGTCCCTAAAAAGAAATCGATCAGTGAAACAGATGTATAATGCATCTGCCCCTTACCCCACAGCTAGGGGACATGGGACTTCACACGAAATATAAACTCTAGGATAGGCTCCAGATGGATTATAATCTAAAAAAAAACAATCTATCAAAAATGATTGATTCCCTTTTGCTTAAAATAAAATGAACAGAGTGACAGCTAAGAAATGAGCCTGCTTGTAAACGAACGTAGGATTGGACACTTACCTGTGTGATATAGTTTTCTAAAATTACACTTACACTGTTATTTGCCTCTTTTAAAATAATCAAAGCTCGTCAACAGGATAGACATTTATTCAGATTACCCTAATGATAAATCTATTCTAAAATTAAAAGAGAAAATATCTGAATGTTTGTTTGTAACAATTTATTTCAAAACTACTGAACCGATTTCAAAAGTTATTTCACGAGCAAAAAGCCACATAATATAATCTTCTAAGCAATACAATCGAAGCAATATATTTTTTATCTCCGCTCAATCTAAGCCGTGTCGATAAGTTTGTATGAAATAAATTGCGACTTTACCTGTGTCCTGTAAAAGTCTGTTATCAATTGAACTGTCGATATGGAACAAAAACAAAACGTGCAGCACGTCGCGCCGCTAAAAGTTGCTCGCGCGACGCAGACACGTTGACATGGCGGTACGTGACCTGCGGCCTGATGGCAGACCACTTGCGGTGATGATACCATATTGTAGCTTGGGTGGTGTATTTATAACTGGCTTTGAGCAGTTTCATATGTGTTAGCTGGGTAGGGCATAAAATAACGATATAGAAAAAAAACGTTTTGCCGCGTGGAAAACTTGGAAAACGTGGAAAACTCGCTTATTTAAATACGCAAAAATTTCCCTTATGCAATTACTTTCACATATTTTGTAATCGTAAAAAATAATATATCAAATACTTTAATTAGTATTAAACTCATCATCCATAGCTCGATCACAAATTGACTATCAACTCATTAAACTAAATCCTTAATTAATACCAAATGCGCAACCCGTAACGGGAACATTGGCGTGAAATGGGCGTACAAACTCTCAAACACAATTTGTATGTGTTAACTGAAGCCCAATTGTTGTTATCAAGTGCCAATATTACGGACATTAACCACTCGGACGTAATGGGTTAATAGAGCGGTCAGTGTGGGGTTGGGGTGAAAAATTGGGTGGTCTTTTAAAGTTGTAGAGTAATTTGTTTTGTATTTTAGAGATGGCTGTTTATAATGATATAAGGAAGTAGAAGTAGGTATTTATTACAAACTTCATACGTACATTATAATATTTTTGTCAGATATTTTTGATGAACTGCAATACGATAACGACAAAAATCTAATCAATGTCCATGTCATTCATTCGAACCTACTCATGTGCCTTTTTTGGAGACACATAAAATTTTTAAAGCCATCTTAATTCAAGCGCCGTAAATCACAAAAGACAATTAAATTCAGAAGGTATTCGAGTGTGACAAAATAAATAACAAAGCCGCTGTACACAATTGTTTTTGCATTACGCGAGTACAATTGTAAATAAATTGTAAATTGGTGCAAAAGCGACATTTCGTTCAATTGAACACTGGAGCTCAGCTCTCAGACAGGTTTTCAACCGAAAAATTGTAAAATATATCCCTGAATACTTTCGACATGTATTGTATGGGATAGCGCTGAATCCAGCAATTTTTTCGACGCACAAAGATTTTTGTTTTAAGTTAACCGGGTTAGCTTTTAGCTTATGCTGTGCTGGTGTTTGGTTTTAGAGGATTATTAATCTATTGCTAGGTTTTACTGGCTAAATCCCGTATCTATGAACGTGCAAAAACAGTTCGTTCAGTTAAATTTTAGTAGGCATAGTTACTTCTTTTAAAATTTCAACTAGGTATTAAAGAAAAAATATAAAACAAAACACTAATAGATAGCAAAATAAGAGAGAATATTTTAACAACTCTACTTACCTATAGCTTATAATATTATTCTTCATAATCTTATATATAAAATTCTCGTGTCACAATGTTAGTCTGCATACTCCTCCGAAACGGGTGGACCGATTCTCATGAAATTTTCTGTGCATATCGGGTAAGTCTGAGAATCGGCCAACATCTATTTTTCATATGTACCACGGGCGAAGCCGGGGCGGGCCGCTAGTTATTATATATTAAAACCAAAGCATTTATATATTAACACAACTGGAAGACGGCTCACCTATTTGTAGAATAGGTACAAGTTCCTAATAAAATTTGAATTACAATGTTACGCTTTACAAATTATTTTATGATTCGAAGCGTAGTGTTGATTCACACTTCGAAGGGTTCTAAAATCAACAATAGCTTTCAAGATTATATCTCTAAATCTTATTTACGATAAACTCTAAAATAATTCAAGGTAAGTAACTACAGATCAATGTCTTACAACCTTTGGTAATAGCAAGTTGAATTGATTTTGTAATATTTTTAAGCTAGTGCATAGCTTCTATCGCGGGCCTTGAGCGCGGTGACCGAATCCAGAAATTCCGTAACGAAAAAACCTCACGATCCCCTTCTTTTCATTATTGTATTTTTCCGTCGCGTACCTATATCACTAAATCTTAACACGTGTAACCTAATTGTTCAATATCTAATAATTAAACATGCTAATAAAATTTCCGATAAATCCTAAATTTACTGAACCAACGCGCCTCTCTTGTAAAAAAATAGCGTCAACTCAAATTACTGTCAACGAAGCAAAACTTCTTGCAAAATTATCAAATGCCAATAATTATTAGTGAAGGAATTTATTGAAATTAGGCAAATTTATGCAAGTGCCTCATACAGACGCCAATTCTGATTAATGTTATGAAAATGATAATTTTTGGCATTGAACAGTTAGTATAGACTATGGAAGAATTATTATTCATAAACGAAGGATCCGATTTTATATAGGTTACGGCCTCGTTTAAGATAAATAGTGTTTAAAGGAAAGAGAATAAATAAATCAATTCATGAAAAGTGGCTTGTCTATTCCTTAAAGTAGGTACATAATATATAAAAAATATGGTCACCAAAAATAATTCAAATTATGATTTCCAAGCACAGGCATATCTATTGATTTAAATGACTCCCGAGAAAATAATGATAACTCTATCACCCAAGTAAAGATTTTAAATGCGTAACTAAGTACATAAATGAAAAGTTTTGTTTTTTTTCCCGTAACTAATACCTACATTAAACTTAATAATCATCAAGTCCCTTGAGAATGCAGCATTTTTAAAAATTGCTATTCGTTTTAACAATTAAAAAATATGTTAACAACAACGGTTGTTCCTTAACCGTAAACACTTTAAACAATTGTCTATAATAACTAACGATACTAATTAAATATAAAGCCAGGATAGAAACGCAAACAAAGACAATTTACGAAGTCCCACTTGTGTGTAATGGGCTTAAGTACTCTTTGATAAGGCCTCCTTTATTATAATTTGTATTGTTCATTTCTATTTGAAGCACTCTTATATAATCTTAAGTATAATATAATAAGGCTTATTATTACGACGGTGAATTGACTCTTTATTCGTAATAAACATTCAATCCTTGGTATATTAATCCGAAGTTTGTTTGAGTGAGGTTTTCTAATGTTTTGGGTCAAATTGATGGATTATTTTTGTCGGAATATTATTTTAGTCTAGATAATATATTGCTAGTTGATGTAAAAATGAAAACTTAGGTTAAGTATATATTGTATAAATCGGTTTAAAGAATTTTTTTTTTTCGAAGTTGTTTTTAAAATAATTTTCCATCAAAGGCACATTCGAATGGGAATTCACAAATATTTTGTACCTGTCTTGTACCTATGTATAATCAGAAATTCGCAACCTGTCACTAACTTGGCCATTAGCACACACATACTATAGTCTATAGCCTATAGGTATATAGACAGACCATTTGGTTATATTTAGAGCGAGTAAATACAAGTTTATGTTCAAAACAATGCTGTGACCACAGTGTTGCGGCTAAATTAATCCCTGTTCCACTACTTAAACATTACTGGACACTTTGCACATGGCCGGGTGACTATGATTATATTTTTATGTCGGACAAAACTTTTTGATGGTGGAAGGGTTAAAGTTGACGCGATTATGTTTTGAAACTTTTAATAAACAGGTTATGTAGTTGTTGACTAAATAGACAAATTTTTAGGATTTTTACAAGGTATATTTTATACACACACAAGAAATTAATTGACAATTACTAATCGATATAATACAGTTTAACTGACAATGGAACAATAATAATTATGTTAAAAAAGGAGCGATTTATTACAAAGCTATTGTTCAATTCAATTTATTCTTGAATATAATGAAACCTATTGATGGAATCGATATTTCAATTACGTAAACAATCTTACTTGAGTGCATTGTGATTTATATTACCTAAAACTCAAATTCTGAATATGTTTGTCGAAAATTGTTTCACTATTTTGTCCTACTCTTCGTCCGACATTTCCACAAATCGTGGTCACCTTCTGACGTCAATAAGATTAGAGCAAATTGTAGTTAACAGTTTTTATAGCGTTGCGGTGGCTCGTTCGGGAAGTTCTTAGACGCCAAGATGTTGGAGCTCTTTAGTGTCCGGACTTTGAGTTGAAGCGATTCCGAAATGATTAACTCGCTCAACTTGTTTTTTAGTACATTTTTGTTGTGGAGTTATGGAGCGAATTTTGGTAGAAATAAGCCGGGTTTGGTTTCGTATGAGTTGAAACTTTAGTGGAATAATTACGAAGAAACCGAGGTCGATTTTGGGATGATTATGACAAATTTGAACAGCAAACAAAGCAGTTGTTACGCATCTTGTTGTTTCTACGTGAGTTAATTTAGAACAAGTGATAGTAGTGATTTTTAACGATTACTTAGATTCAACAGGTGGGTTTTGGAGAAGATGCATTTAAATCTTTTCATTCTTCAATATTAATCCATCAGTCCCCGGAATCTAAGTTATCGTAAGAGAATGACTCATTTCTCTACCGAGAGTCGAATCGAGATCTTAGTTCTTAATTCTCTATACTAATTAGAACACAATTAGCGTGTCTATGGTAATAAATAGTTTACTATGAATACATTTGTTTCATATAGATTTCTTATATCTATAAAATATATGAATAACTATGATAACATCTTGTTAGTATTTATTCAATCAAGAAACTACCTGCAAACCCTCTACTCTTGTAAGAGCAAGTTCACTTTATTATAACTTTTTATGAGATAACTAGATTCATTACTATCTTATAAATGTTTGTTATTGAATTATAGCCGTCTTGCGTATTCAATCGTCTTTTTTTATTTATGTAGTATAGGGTCACTTGTGATCAACTTTTTACGAGATAAAAATCAATTTTGAATGAAGAAATGATTAGACAAAATGTTTTTGATAAATCCGATTACGAAAATTATACTATGTCGATTTTAATTAAATTTATTGTAAAGAAACATAAAATACAAGGAAATACAAATACATGACAAGGATTCTTCAATCTTTCGGCCTAAAAAAATAAAATAAAAATAACAACGTCACAATCATCAGTTCTGTGAAATGTACCTACATAAGCCGAAAATGAAATATCTCCTTTATGCGAATTAACGTCCAAAATGAGTCGAAATTATAGCAAAGTAAACTAATTTATAAGGTTTCCTCTCAATGTTTAAACAGCGCTTGGATCTTGGATTATTTAATATTGGACTGTAAACTTATTAAGTTATTATTTATTCAGGATCCTCTGTTGTTTGATGGAATGTTGCTATTACGTATTTCACAAATAATTTAAGACTCTATTTAGTAAAGAATTAGGTAAGTATTCGAGTAATCCGTCGTTGTATTTAATAAGATATAGTAGATTATATTGTTTAACTCGACATATCGAACACTTTATTGAGTGTGAACAGCAAACAAAGCAGTTGTTACGTATCTTGTTGTTTCTACGTGAGTTAAGACTAACAACATTTCAACACGGTTGGGTGTGTATTTATAAAATTATTACATTTGCATCTGCTGGTAATTTCAAAGTTATTTTTCATGTAAAAAATTACAAACAATCAATTAAAGGAAGTTTGGCTAAAACTTATCTAACATTTTAAATCCTTTTAATTCAATTCAATTTAGAGCTTTAATAATGGCCGTGTTTCTGGAATTATTATCCTATAAGGCTTCCGTTTGTATCTATTACATATCATACTATGCACAAAATAAACATCGGTTAAAACCATGCTGAAACTAATATAAATATAAATAAATTAAACTTTTAACTTAAGACACATTAAACTGTAACATAACATTTCCCTCACATAAACTTCAAGTTAACCTAATAACTAAGGTATTCTGGAACACAATTGAAAACACAGTCAAATATACTTAACATTAAACAAGCACATTATACATTAATCTAAGATAATTCACTGTAAAACTAGAATCTAAAGTTCCTTTGTTACGTTCAGTTAACCTTAATTTTCTTATTAGTTCTAAGCAAAGTCAATTATGTAATTACTTATGTGCGTGGGTCTCGTAAACAAGTTAAATGGACGGAAAATCTGTTTCAAATTGTATATCCAAGAATTATAATAATTATGTTTTGTACTTTTATTTTCGCTTACAAATATTTCTTTAGACGCGAAATTAATTTTAATGTTAGATACGTATTTAGGATGCTTCTGTTTATTACGTTTATCAAATCGACGAACGAATTAGCTTTTAAATTGAATCAAGCTTTAGATTTTTGTTATTAATTATTCAATTTAGATATTTTTATTTTATTTTATGTCTAGAAATGATATTAAGAATATTAATATTATTTTATAAAATAAAATATATGATTTTTTCGTTAGAATAATTTATTCGCATAAAATATAACTTTGAAGCAATTCTGCTTTTCAAATTTGTTTTACGATTTAACGATTTATTAACAGATTTAAAAGACGATTTAATTATAACAGGTAATGAATAAAAATTCGTATGTTAAAGAGATTCAACATTTTTAATGTTGTAATGAAATTATTTTATTTAATTCGATAATAACATCAAATTAAAGGTCAATCACAATTATTATAACATTAAAACAACTGAACATATACTTTCTAAATATTGTTACAAAATGACAGAAACAATTTATTACCAAACAATATTCGTCGAAAATAATTTTCTATTTCAACAATTTAGACATAGATAAATATTTGTCCAACATCGAACATACTGGAATATCAGTAGTTTTGGCGCATTGCATTGCACATGGTTCATATATTTCAACGCAGTGAAAATAAAACAAAATTTTGTGGAAACAAACTCATCCAGCCGTGCTTGTAGTTCAGCACTCCATCACAGTCGCAATCATAATCGCGATAATAAAAGTCCGAATAGTAATTCTACCGTACTGACATTCCTACTACACGACGCTTCAACACGACACAATACACCAAACAACATACATCGCGCGTTACACATCGAATAGTTATAACAACGTGCCGTCATAGAGCGCAATGGATGTGACGCATTTTAATACGTCGTTCGAGGTAAATATTAATAGGATTTCTTATTAGAGGTTTCCCAGTACAGAACGGTGACGTAATAAATTTTCACGCAATACAATAACGCACCCGGACAGACAACACAACCACTTTGTAGCTATAACTTTTTATTGTAAAAAATACTGCGAGAGAAAGTAAAATATGCGTAAAAGTACACGTCTCTTGAACAATACACTATATATTTTTTTACGGTTATATACGGTGGAGTACATTTTATTGGATTTCGTAGTGAGAAATAAAGGCTGTAAATAAAGATAATCGTATACGTGCTTAAGATGATTTTTTTGAGAAAATATAAAATGGAAGCTATTCTTTGTTAATGTTTTAACATTGCCCTCAACGGTATCACGCATACGAACAGAATTTGAAAGTAAGTAGTCAATGTAGAAGTTGCTGATATATTTTTAATTAACCTATACCTAAGGGAATGGAAAAATACTGCTTAGTCGTTTTTGTAGCTCATCTCGTAGCGCGTAGCTCGGAGACCTGTTCGTAGACCTGAAATGTAGCGACGCATGTATTAAGCAACATTACAGACAAAAATTAATAACTAAATAGAAATAAAATAGATAAATTATTTACTAGAATACTACACAACCCCATATGAAGTTGTAGATTAATCTCAACATTGATACCAAGAACCACGTAATCAAATGTGTGGGTGCAAATTAAAGTTTATTTAGTATGCCGTTAATCTTAAAGTCAATTGGCATCTATAATATAATAAGATAGATGGAGTGATCAGGTGCATCGATAGTAAACTCACGCGCACGTAGGTGTTTGATTTTAATTCTGAAAAAAACAAATTTTAATTATAGTCTGTATTCGCAATTGCTTTGTTAGACTTTCTCTTTAATTTGGAATTAAAATATGAGGTAAAAATTTTGATACATATCCGTAATGTGTATATTATTCCTCATAACAATAACGAAGGTTGTTCTCAGAAATTTTAAGCAGAAGCATATTATGTAGTAACCAGGGCTTACTGCCATTATCTTGGAAAAATCCCTATCCCATTACAATTGGAAATTCCTAGTAAAATATAACACAAGACCTACTTTCATGAACTGAAGAGCTCGGTTTGTGATCGTCACGACAAAGGAACTATATACATAATATATTTTGCTATAATTCTTCGTAATACAAGTTATAACGTATAATTATAATAAACAAGGACCACTTCCTGAATTTGATAGAAATTGCTTCCTGGAATTGTTTTTCCACGTTATAAGATAGCAGAAATTACATTAAAATTAGACGGTAACAAGGATACAATAGACACCAAAAATGAATATGAACATACTTAAAGAAGAAATATTTTTTGTAATTCAATAAAACTAATAAAAGCATTATAATATTAAGTGTATTATTATTGTAGTTTTATGTCTATGTGTGTGTGTGTGTGTGTGTGTTGTGCTGTCCTTGATAAATAAATGTTTCTTTCTTTATATTATCAATCAGACACTATAGAAAAGTTCAGGAATACTTCTTCATTAGTAATCGAACCCAAATGCCCTTAAGCTAGAGTAAACACTAACATCTACGCTTTCAAAACATTCTCCATTAATCACGCTTAAGTTCAAATATTAGCTTTGATTTTATACCTTAATAAAGCTAATTGGTTGGTTTTGCTTTGATACTTGCATGTCTGGGTGCATTCAACAATACAAGCCACTTGAGTACTTAAAAGAAGGGTTATAAAGACCGTAATAACCACTTTGTCATCCTTTGTGTTTTGTTTGGTTGGGTTAAATACCTACGTCTGGAAATGTCATTATTTTTTACCACTAATGCGTGTTTATATAATAGGAAGAGACAAATGAACCAATAAACATGTTTATGAAAATGACTATTCATATAAGGTAAGGGTTAACATGAATAAAATAGACTTTAGTTTAGATAAGGATAGCAAGGCATGTAGTAAGACTATAAACTTATACTGTGGTATACAACATGTGGTGTTTACATATTATAATATTATGTTTAAAGGGGTAGAGGTTTCTCTCGAAACATAAGGAAGTGAAAATGGATATAATTAACGTATATTTTATTGCATGAAATTTTAATATAAAAAAAAGTTTATTGTTATTTTAATAAGATAAAAATATCATATCAGTGTCAGTAACATTTTATGATTATAAAGAAAGAACGGTTTAGAAAAATAAAAAAAGTAAATAAAACCTTTGTATGAGTAAAATTGGTTTTATTTATACACCTTTTAAAGCAATACGTTGTTAAGTTCGCGGACTTTATATTATTTTTCCAAGAAAAGAAAAGGGAACCCTACGAAATATATCACATATGCAATAATAAGACACAGAGGAATAAAAACATAGTAATAAATACAATCACATATGTCTGATTCTTCGAAGAAAATATTGATTTATCAAAAATTATTAGTTACTGAAACATATCAAAGGAAATCGTATCATAATTACAATACTTCTGAATGTTTGTTTACCACCATTTACAAAATAATCGTTATGTAATATGTACAAAAATGTTACTTCATCTGACAACTTATATACATTTTTGTTGTTCCTAAATAAATGGCACTAAATTATTTAAGAAAACCCATTATTTTTATTATGATAATTTAATTTTTCACTACATAGGTAGTATAAAACAAAGCCGCTTTCTCTGTCCATAATATTATGTCTCTATGTATGCTTAAATCTTTAAAACTACGCAACGGATTTTGATGCGGTTTTTTTAATAGATAGAGTGATTCAAGAGGAAGTTTTTAGTACATATATAATTTATAAGGTTTTAGACAAAGCAGGTGAAACCGCAGGCGGAAAGCTAGTATCGTATAAAATAAACATTATACTACTTGGCTAATTGATTGAGAAATGATACATTCTACGAATTTTAGCCAACCATGTTATTGGTATTAGAAGCCTCGTGAACTTCAAAGTGAGTGTATTGGTTCCTGTGAAACATAAGTATTATTAGTTTTAAGAAATACTTGTAGTAAGATTGAATTATATTAAATCATAATCCGGAAAGCTAGTTATTATTGTTTTATTAAATTAAAAATTTCCCGCTTCATATAATATAAAGCTAAAAACTCTACACAAACTTATCAAAAAATGTTTATGAGATAATCACGCTGCGCTAGAACGACTAAACAGATATGGATGAAGTTTTGCGCTGATAGATTTAAAAAAAAAGGCAACTAGCCGTGTACGTGTTTAGTAAAAAATAGTAACCAAGTATGACTTTACAATGTAACAATTGCACCAAATGAAAAGAAAATCCCGAAATAAAATTACAAAGCATTTAAAGTTTCATTGCTAACAAAAAGGTCAATAGAACAACAACATATCGCCTAAACAACCCTGTTTACTGGTCTGGCAACACTTGGCGTATTAAATACTGAACATTTGAGCACTGAATTGTCGTGCTAAAGCTGGTTTTAGCATGTTTACTTGTTCGCTACTGTTTGTGTTTCTTTTATCTAAAGGTTACTTGAAACTGTGATAGTGTGACCAGTTTGGAGGAAAATTACGTGTTGAGTGATAGTTGATGGATGTGATCATTGTAAAAAAAAATCGTTATTTTCGTGAACTCTTCGTATTTTGCAATGTATCAACTTGGTAGGCAAATCACGTTTATGTTTGCAATACATATTATACATTAAATTTTAGGATACTAAATATTTATCTACATTTCATGCCTGTATTATAAAGATCATTTTTGGCAAATCGACGTTATAAATTGTGTCATGATTATCTACGACTAGCTGTGCCCTGCGGTTTTACCCGCATTGCTCCGCTCCTGTTGGTCTTAGCGTGATGATACATAGGCTAAATGAAATCTAACACCGAAAGAATTTTTGAAATCGGACCAGCAGTTCCTGAGATTAGCGCGTTCAAACAAACAAACAAACTATTCAGCTTTATAATATTAGTATAGATTATTTAAAGAAATTTATACAAGCCACAGAGGCTATAAAAATCTAGTAGCAAATGAAAACAAGAGCTTTTTACTTATCACAATGCGGTAAAAAGGAGAGATTTAAATAATGATAATATGTGGAAACTAGTCCCTTTGGAACATGATAGAACGTAGGTGTTACAAGGGTATGTCCCTTGGTGGAGACTAATATAAAAGGTCCTGTAGGGTACATACTGCTGATCGCATTCTCGTAAAGAAAATCGAAGAGAAATATATGATGAGACCGCCTATACACGGGCACATGGGACTTCACTTTAGTGAATTAAAGATTTATTGAAAGAATGGGAAATCTATAGGAGTTTTAGGGTGCGTTGTTATGGTACCTATGGTTCGATCAGGCGTGCGTGATTTTCACATTCGCGCGATCGCTTTAAGTGGTATTTCTACATGCTGTTACGCGTGACGGAGGGTATAATAAATTCGGTTACCGGGGCCTTACATATATGTTTTTACCTTAGGTTTTTAGTATTTAACAAATATCAGTGAGTTTGTCTGATCATTTTATTATATGCATGTATATTGGATGAGTTATACTGTTTAAATATTATAGAGTTAGATATATTATATAGAGTTTGTTAAAAAGAGCGTGTTTATAGTATCTTTACCTGTTTCCTATAGACCAAGTTAAGTTTGCTTATGATTTACAATTTACGGCTCGTAAAAATAATCAAAAACTTCTGCAGTAATTAATACTATAATTATTATCTCTAGCCAAATCTCGATCAAATGAAATTTTCTTAATGTTCATTACACTGAAATAGACCGGTTTATAATGTGGCACAGACGATGGAATCGTAATCTATCCAGACATTCAGGACGATTGCAATACAAATTTGATATAGCGCATGTACCGACATTTTCGCCCTTATAACAATTGAATAGGGACCATAGTGACGTGAAGGGTTTGTGCTCAACACACACATTAGCTGCGTCAGCCAAGCTAAACATCATCAATCAAGCGGTATCGCGGCTTCCAGCAAATACAGCTAAATTCTGCTTTAGTTATGCTCCCTGCATTTCCCTTTTCCGATCCTGAGTGTATCGTTTAGTGAGGCGAAAATCTGTTTGACTAATTACCGTTTGATTTTAATTGGATTTTTCGAAAGTTTGTGTAGCAATGTGTTCGATTGCGTACATTCAGTTTCGATATTGGGTTAAGTGAAGAGGTAATTTCGAAAAGCATGCAGGAATATGCAGAATTTCTGCAAATTATTGTAGAAGTTTGGATGTCATGCGACACGAAAGGCGTACTAAATGTTGGTTACTTTGAAAATCGTTACGCCGAAACTCTATTTGCTACAGATATACCAATAATTGCAGCCAGTATAAGCTACTGTTAACACCACTATTTTAGTTAAACTTCGCTTGTATTATACCATGGAAAATTGGTTGTTATAACTTGCAAATACTATTTTTGTACCTGGTATATTATAGTATACTTAGCATAAATTATTGCGTGCTGGTATCTATACCATATAGTACCCCATCCTAAATTTTATTTAGTAGTGGAAAGGGAGATAATAAACACCGTACTTTAACAGGTTTACAATACACACATTAAATTGTGTCCAACGAATAGAAATAGCCATGAAATAAATGATACTATATAATTTATCATTATTTATTTATGTAATATAGGTATTGATGTTTATTTCATTAATTTGTAAATTTCAATATTATTAAATACAAACACTTAAGTACTTATTAATTTAAATTTTTCTAGTTTGTTTTATTTTATTTCATTTTATTTTATGTTATTTAACTATATTTTATTATTCGGGACACTTTAGACTTACGCGTCTGTTGTCTGGTTGGGCCCTGAAAACCAGCGCTATGCCGACCATGGTGCGGCGTAGCATATGCTGAGTGGCCTTACCCTTTAGGTCACCAGTCGCCACACAAATATTTAGAATAGATTTTTAGCTCTTAATTTTTTTTTCTTTTTTATCCCTGTTATTTTCTATAGTCTTTAAGAGTGCTTTTGTTATTGTTTATTTTTTATGTGGTGGTGGTACTTTGGTGATTCTAATAAATGTATTTTATTCTATTCTTATTCTTATACAAATTAGATATAATTTAATTGCGACAGTTACGAATAATCAAATTCTAACAGTTACATTTAAATACCTACACCCTTTAACGGTTACATACTGTAATTATAAATCACGATTTCTAGGAATTTAATAGAAAACCTACGCTATTCATTTGTTTCAATTAACTTGGCATAGCGTTACAATTCTAATCTAATATGCTCCTATATGCGAGTTAAATATACTAAAGTAAAATCATCTGTATATTATGTATGAAGCAAATATTTATTGCACATTCTTACAAATGCGAAAAAACGTATGTCTGTTATCAGCTGTTAGGTACACTTTTATGGTTAAACTACAGCACCGATTGAGATGAAATTTTGAATAAGAATAGATGAAGTCTCAGTTTAAAACATACTCTTTAATCAAGAGTTAAAATTAGAAATCAAAGTGTCGGCGATTTGTCCACGGCTGAAAACAAGGGGCAAGGTAGTGCGTTTATAAGTTCTCTTACGACAAAAGACTTTATGTTTGTGTTGCTTATTTATTGCGGGTTTTTCTACAATAAATTATAAAGTGTATAACAAAATAATTTACAAGAATTTCAGTTTAAACTCAATAATTTAAAACATTTTAATTACACACGAGGTTTTATTCAGTGCAAGGTGAAACACGACTGCAATTATGTTCACGGCGTAATATTGCAAAATTAACGGCTTTTACAGCGCTAGGTGCTAATTTAAACCCTTTAATGTTAAATTAACTGAAGCCGTGACTTATGTACGAGTTTTATTTGGCTTTCAGTTAAATAATTAACAATTGCTGTTGCTGTTAATCGGTGTCCTACATTTTTGATCGTTTGCAGAATACTTGAATAAATAAAATTTTGTAATGGTCAGGTAAAAACAGAAAATGGTACAAAATATAGGTTGAAAATATAACATTAACTACACTAGTGTGTAGATAATTTTCATCATAAAAAGAACAGTAATTAATTGTTTATAAGTTTATTTTAAGTAATGGATGAAAAATATATCGGCTTTGAAAGTTCAATTCTAGAAAGGACATAGTTTTTATTCCATTTACATATATTTATTTTGAGATTTCATTTCGAGGAAACCGATTCCGGATCTGCGCCGAGCGGTTCGAAGAAAATAAATTAATTATTAATGAAAATTAATTAATTAATTACTAACATGGGGTCTTAAATTAACCTTATTGTCATATTATAATAAACGCTTTTAATAAAGTCTTAGTAGTACAATGAATGTCTGAATTGTAAGAAATTTTTTATAGGATCGCCGAGCTTTTTTCATTATCTTCGCGATGTGACTTTAATTGTTGGATATTAATTACAGTTATGGTGTATATACAGATTGGACGATGCTTCTAGTACTAATCTGGTTAAAAAAATAATAAAAAAGTCATGGACGTATAAAAAAAGACGGACGGAGTATCGCCTAAACATTGAGTGAAGCCTAGTAATGGCGGTGACACATCTATGTGTGTGTGCCATGTTGCCATGCCATGGCAACACTATGGCAACAGCTGTCCTGATGACAATGGCGGCTGTATTTTTTTCCATAATAATTTTGTCATTAAAACATAAAAGAAATAACTTGCTTCCCTGTGGAATGTAATCCCTTGTGTTTTGTTATTTAAAATTGTACTGTTGCGACACCATTTAACCACGCAAGACGGCATTTTAAATATTTTTTGTGAAACAGTGACGCAGTTAATCAGTCGGTTGTTCACGACGTAATGGCGGCCGACTAGCTTACTATGGTGAGAGTGTGTGCGTGTTCATTGTCTTTACACGATCGCTAGCTTACTAGGGTGGCTTCACGTTGTTTGTTCGTAAAACGGCGTCCGTCTTTTTTTATACGTCCATGAAAAAAGTATGATTGTTCTATCTTGTCACAGATTATATTCTGTAGCTTTTGTGGTAAACCCGAAATAGTAGTAGTAATACGTTAGAATACTTATTTTTAATATTATTAAAAGATATAATTAAATAATCTTTAACATGAAATAAAACATCGAAAAATTTTGTATTAAACGTTTCTATGTTTTTTTTTGCATTTATTGCGTCTATCCTATGTATCCAACAACCAGCGATGTGCTTTGCAAAGTAAATGATTTCCATCTAGATT